>JAEQBH010000968.1:0-288337 GCA_016808115.1 Tetrastigma voinierianum
GAAACCTCCTAGTCGATCCACCAGGCCTGCACGACCTCCAACCTATACACTGATGGTGCTTTTTCTATCGATATGGGCCTGAGCTTGTTGAGACTTTCCAGGAGTCGATCTCACAGGGCTTGCACGACACACTGTCTGCACGCAAAGGTGGTGCAGACGGGGTGTGTCGGCGCCTCTCCAGATCACCTAAATCAATTTCTTTCTTACGAAGGAAAAATATCAGCGATGGTTTGTGATTGCGTACCTTTCTTGAGTCAAATTGCTTGAGTATTTATCATGGGTGATCATGATGACTTTCCTTATTAGATGGTGATATGGTTGCTTCCCAATTGGGTAGGGAATCCCTCTTTCCTTATCGTCAACTGAATATTAAAGGATAATTAGGGAGCCGTGATTGTGAGAGATTCTTCCTCCCTCAATGAGTGGAGAGCGGATCATGGAGGCTAAGTACTTCCCTTTTATACATCTCGTTTTGGGGATGGTGGACCATCCATGTTACTGTTATCAGGCGGAGTGGGCTGTTCCCCAGCCCAGGGCCTCACGTCATGGGCCGAGCTCTCACGGGCTCACTTCCAGCTTGCCCCTAAGCCCACCTTAAACCTTATTGGTGGTTGTCTTTTTGAGTCAACATTAAGGCCCATACGCATGTTTTTTTAGGCATCATCACTACTAATGGACTATATCTTCAGGTTCTTGAGCAGGTCAGCTGTCAATAATATAACATCCATTAATTGTTTTTGTCATGTTCGTCGATGTTTCTATGTTTAATGCTTGAAGGGTCAATTCGTGTTGACAGCGGTGTTCGCTTAGCACACCGAATGAAATTTGTTGAACCAGAAATAGAAATTGGTCTTGGATAAATGTTAGATATGGTGTACTTAGAGGCTATTCGGTGGTGATTCTAGGAAGTGTTTTTAGCCTAAAAAGTGTTTTTGAAAAGTTAGATGTTTGACAAAATGAAACATTTTCTTAAATCACCTTAATGTTGGAAAATCCAATCGTAGTGTTGGAAAATTATTTTTTATGTTTTTTGGAGAAACACCTGATCAGCAATTCTCTTAAAAGCATTCAAGAAAAACCACTTTCCTTAAAAACAGTTCAAGTACTAATAACTTTGTCAAACGCACTTTTACTGGTCTAGTTGTGATAAAACCCTTGAGTTGTTTGTATGACAAAGAGATAATTAGTAAATTTTCTTCTCCCACATTTCTATAATTATGAAGCTTTAAATAAATATTAAAGAAACATGCTAGTTGCTTTAGTGGATTCCTA
This sequence comes from Tetrastigma voinierianum, assembly GCA_016808115.1. Classification (NCBI taxonomy): domain Eukaryota; kingdom Viridiplantae; phylum Streptophyta; class Magnoliopsida; order Vitales; family Vitaceae; genus Tetrastigma; species Tetrastigma voinierianum. The sequence goes on from JAEQBH010000968.1 coordinate 1,273, forward strand.
AATTTGCTATACTAATTATCTAAAATATTTAAAAGATAATATGCAACAATTAAAGATAAATATAAAATTAAAATCTTCCACACAACTCCATTTTCTTTCCTTGACCAAGGCTTGTCAATGGTGACATGGTTTACTCTTATCATTACCCCTCCCTAAAAGTTAAACCTTATCCCTAAGGTTTAAGGTGGAAACGACTCCTATCATCACAAGCTTTTTTTTTTTTTTTTTTTTTGAATGCATTATTTTCATATATACCCTGTACTTGCATAGCAGGAGCCTAAGCACACGTATCCTCCTCATCCATAGGATTTTGGTTGTGCTTCTAGCCTTTGTCCTTGCCCTTTAAGCAATATAGCCATAATGATGATGTCCTTTAAACTAGTCTCCTTCATCAGAGCGTGCATAAGATCTGTATGAATTTTTTCTTGACTTCCTTATAACAAAACCATCCTTTACAGTTTCTATGTTTTTTCCTGGGTGGCCATAGAGATCTCGTTGACTTCATTAGGATCCAGCCAAACCTTCCCTCTCTCACAGTTGAGCACATTGGTTGCAAGGCTCCTCTGGTTGTTTATCTTGCTTTGGCTGGGGCTCCATTCCTAAAGACTCTCTCTCCTTGAATTTAGGATTTTGACAGCCTCTACAACTTAACCATCTTAGCCATGACTTTTTGGATGTTGTTGATATGGATCTCAAAGTTGTGAGTCTCTCCTTGTGGGTTGCCATTTAGGATGAGGATCTAATACCAGAAATAATCAAACCCTCGGGGTTGTTTTATTTGACAAAAGAGATAATTAGCAAAAAAAATTTCTCCACATTTCTATAATTATGAGGTTTTAAATACAAAATATTAAAGAAACGTGCATGCTAGTTGCTTTAGTGGATTCCTAAATTTTCTCCACTAATTATCTAAAATTAAAAGATAAAATGCAACAATTAAAGATATATATGAGTAGCTTTCACACAATTCCATTTTTCTCTCTCAATGGTTACGTTGTTAAATCTTATCGGAGTTGGCAGTGATTTTAGAAGTGTTGCTTTCCCAGCCTGAAGTGTTTTTGTGAAAATATTAGGTGTTTGGCAAAATTTAGGAACATTTTAACATTTTGGAAAATCGCTATGGAATTTTTCTGGAGAAATACTTTATAGGTGATTCTCTTAAAAACAATGTTAGAGAAAACACTTCACTGACTTCTTTAGGCAAGAATTGCCAAATGAATTCTTCTCATATATTTGTCCCTTTTGGCAGCCTGAATTGCCAGAAAGGTGGTGAGTTCTTACCTGATATGATATAAACAAGAAACAAAGGAAGAGAAATGGGTGCGTGGAGTCGTCTTCATAAAGAACACCTCTGTTTTCTAACCTTCATGTATTGATTATTTGCATCTAATGTGGTTTTACATTAATGTTTTCATGAAACTTAGGTTTGATGATTTTAGTAGGCAATGAATGCTAAAATTTTCTATTTCTTAAAAACATTTTTTATAAAAATTAAATAGAAAACCTATGCAATAGTGATAAGGGCAATATTGGCAATAAATTGCGGTAAAAGATATCATGTATCGTCGATATATCCTGAACTTTTAATCCCTCGTTGTTACTATAACTAACAATGACATTGAAAAGGATAGCAGCAACTATCGGTTTATCTTTAATAGGCACTTCAATAGTGATATTACTATAACTAAGAATGAGATTGCAAAAAGGATAACAACCATCATCAGTTTACTTTACTAGGCACTTCTATATGTGTGTCTATTATTATTTTTGAGTTTATTATTAATATTATTTTTGAATCTGCAGTTGAAAAAAATAACTCTAGATGGTGTTCGGGGTTTGCGTATCAAGTTGAGTGCAATTGTCCATGATGTACTATATTAGAAGACGAGAATATGTTTCTTTGCGTGGGAGGCAGCCTAGGGAAATGCCTCAACTCTTAACAAACTTCACCAATCATAAAGAATCGCACATACTTTTCTTCAATGTTTTAAAAATCGGACTATTGACTGAACTGGAAAAGTTTCTAGTTCATGGTTCACTGATTTAACCCACAATTGAACTGTGGTTGAACCGATGACATCATAAATAGATAATTAATATATTATTAAAAATAAAAATAATTATAAATGGATTTGATTGATTCAACTGCCGATTCGATCAATTCGACCAGTTCAAAGAAAAACGGTTTTCACTTTTGAACCGGACCGATTTTGTTGCTTATTCATAGTCAATGATCAGGCGGCGTTGATTTTAAGCGTGTTTCTTTATTTTATTGTCTAAAATCACATTCGTCCAACACTTAAATGTATTTTTATGTCTTAATCCAATACATTCTCTCTGCTTGACTTCTCTCACAGAAACCTATTTGCTTCTCCTACATTCTCTCTTTAAGCCCCATAATGGTTGGAGATAGGTGAATTTTGCCATTCTTGGCTGAATCACTCACCATCATTTCTTCCCCATATATGTTTCCAATAAAGTGGTTCACATCCATTTAGTTAACCTTTGTTTCATGTTTTATGCGATCGACACATTTAAGACATTTTTAGCCATGACTTAGCCACAACTAGTGTTATATCATCAACGATTAAACTTCTTTAGGGTTTCGCGTTCAAATGGAAAACTTCGATCCGACAAGTCATCAAATCAAATCTTATTCGTCAATGTGATGCAGATCTAGAATCTTAGGTATTCTAGACATTTTTGGATTATCAATATGTAGGCGCTTGGAGTGATCATTTTTGTCACATGTTTCTCGATTGTTTTGTAACCTAAATAATAAATTTGCTCTAAAAAAATAATCCAATACATCCTTAACCTTACAGATCACCAAGAATTCATAGTTTGCAGGCAAAAATTCTGACGGATTAATTACATTGGTAATTACCCAGCGGACTATCGGCGAGCAAGCATATTATTTTTTCACATTTTTGCTACCATTTACCGATAGAATACCTCTGATGCAGACGGAAGTGTTAAAGTAGGTAATTTCGCGCTATATGTAGGCGCCGGCTTTTAGGTACCATTCTGGGACGAATATCTACGAAGAGTGCAAGCGGAAGTGTTACGTAGGTAATTTTCGCGCTATATGGCGCGAACTTTTAGGTACCATTCTGAAGATGAGGAATACCTACGAAAATTCTTGACAAAAGTGTTAAAGTAGGTAATTTTCCATTCTGAGACGGAATAAGCTACGGAAAAGTGAAGCGGAAGTTTTTAAGTCAGGTAATTTTCCATTCTTGACGAATACCTCGGAAAATTACCGACCAGGTGTTAGTAGGTAAATTTTATCTTTGATACTTTTTGAAATATTTATCTTTAATACTTGATATTGTAAATATAAGTGTAATTATAATAATATTTTAAATTTTATAAAAATGAAATAATTTTTAATGTTTTAAACCTAATATATCCAAAAAAATTAAAATTAATTATTTTATTCTAGCGAATATATATATATATATATATATATATATATATATATATATATATATATATATATATATATATATATGCTTATTTTGCAATTAATATAACAAGTTGATGAATGATATATATAATATTTTCAATTTATCTAACATTAGTCATTGTTGTTTAGTGGATCCTCCATGTTTTCCCAAGTTCAAAACCCCTTGAATGCATATTTTTCTTGATTTTGGTAAACTAACAAAATACCGACGGACTTTCCGTAGGTAAATTATCGACAGATTACCTACGGAATTTTGTTGGTATTTCGTCTCCATTTTGTAGATTTCCCTCAACTTTACCTACCACTTTTCCACAATTTACCGACGGAATTTCCGTAGGTAAAGTTGAATGCAAACGACATTGTTTATATGCCACAATTTTCGTAGGTAAATTGTCAATTTGTTGTAGTGGATTCTTCAACTCATAATTATATCCGGACTTGATTACTCAAATAAACCTTTTTTTTATATATTTTGGGATCAAATATCATATATTCTCTTTTTTTTAGTTCGGTTGGTTAAGTTATGAAAAATAATTGTCTTTTCAAACACGAGGTCTAATTAAAATATAATAGAAATGAAATGTTTGGTAAAATTACAGAGAGTAAGAAATCGGTAATCAAGCAACAATATTTTGATTTTAAAAATTCTTTATGTAACTACGTTAGATTCAATAATTAATTTCGTACTAAAAAACTTAAATATCAGCCTACTAAATTTACTTTATTTTTATTCTTCAATTTTATTTTGAGTTTGATTAATTTTAGCAATCTCAAAGTAAATAGATGTAAAAAGTAATATTAAAATTACTAATCATAATTATAAAATTAATAAACAGAAAACTAAAATACTAATAACTAGTTCGTTAGGTCTAAGACTTTAGGGTTTAATCGATGATCATGCATTCGGATCCCTCATGATCATTGGAGTTTTACCCCAGATAGTTAGCCTCAAGTCCCATGAAAATGTCGAAGTGCCCACAAACTGGCTGGAAAAAACTACATTATTTTATGTCATGCGTCATGGCATATATGTAATGGAAGCTTACAAGACCAACAGTAAGCACCAGACAAAGAAATCTCAAAGCATTATCCATCCATGTGGTGAAAGTGAAATTTGATTTCCACCATTATTTTGTTTTTCCTGCTTTTTCAAATATGACTATGATTGCTTCCTCACTTTAACCCTTTTAGTCAAATTTGTGACATGCAACAGCCACTTTCCATTTTCGGTTTCCCCTTTAGTATGGTAATTTTTATGTTCATTGGAGTGGGTGAGTGTAAGCTTATACTTGCCATCTTACCCCACCGCACCACATTAGATTAGTTGTTTTTAAAGAGAATATTTTTTATTGATTCAAACAAGCAATACATTCTATAGATACACAAAATTAAATTGGTTAAAAACTCTAAAGGATGACGTATCATTCAGATTAATAGCACAATAAAATTGGATTAAAGTCTACACATTTAATAATTCTACGAAACTGAAATACCCATGAATCCAGTTTTGTAGCATACTAACGATCATAATTTGATTTAATGTATTTGTCTTTACTTGATCAAATATGCTTTGTTGTTCGAATCACCTACACACAAGGAAACGCCGCAACAAATATTTCATTTGCTTTGAAATATACTTAATTTGGGAAATTCAATCATTCCCATTCGTACATGTAACTTCACACTTTATAAAGTAAAATTGCAAAGTGAAGAAGAAGAGGGCTTCATATTTAGCTAAGAATGTGATTTAATTTTTATGATAATGAATTTTTTATTTTAATCGAATTTTGTTTTAACAAGTTATTCAAACATGGAAATGAATGAAAAATATAATAAAATTCTCAATCCCATTTATTAATCTAAAGTTGTAAGAATATTTTAAAAGACTAATAGATAAGAATATCGAATCTCCCTCTCTCCATATTTGCATACTTTTTATTTTCTAAATTCTGTATGAACTCAATTTTTTGATATCATGGTCTACTATAATTTAACTTTGAAAAACCTTAACGTCATTCGTATATGTGATTTTTAGAGTTGTTTACTTATTGTATTAAGTCATTATCTTTTTAGAATAGTCTGGTTGAGTGGTTTAATTTCTTTGATAACAAAAATTATTAAATTTTATTCATGATTCCTCTTTTCTTTTGAACACCAATAAAAAGAAACCTTAGATGACGTTGGTTTTAAAAAAATCAATCTTTTTAATTTTATCTAAATTTTTAAATAAAAGTTTAATATATATATACTTTGATTTAATACATGAAACGGTCGTGAGTTTCAGATTGGATCATAAAAAATATAATTTCTTACTCTTCATAATATCTAGTTTTTTAATAGAAAAAATTAGAGAAAAACTAAAAACCCAAATATTTTGGCTTTCTATTCAATCGCAAAAGTTAAAAAACAAACCCTTTAGCAGAATCTTGAAAGCAAATTTGATTTCAACGGCAAAAATACGCATACCTTAATATTTAGTTATTTTCTCATTGAGATTCCCTAAATCTCATATAATAATACAACCTACTACATTCCTAAGACTAAAATTGTAAGAGTAAGTTGAAGGTAACAAGTGTCACAAGATCAAAATTTTGCTATAATTATTTTCATCAGATAGATAAGAGTCCCAAGATCTCGTGATTCGTAGTTGAATTTATTCCATTTGAAGATTTTGATTTGAATCGATGTTGATATATTGATCCAATCCTAAGTCTCTTTCCTTATTGAAATTTCAATGACCTAAAAAGGAAAAAAGTCAAATTTACCAATCAACATAAGGTAGAAAGGTGATAAAAAAAATATTGATCCGATCCCACGTCTCATTCTTTATAGAAATGTGATGGTAGAAATGAGATTAAAGTAAAACCAATAGCCACCCACTGAACACGTAGATTAGATGGTTGGGAGTCTCTACTAGCTTAATTAGTTGTCTCGAGTTTTGACTCTCGGAATGCAGTTGTGTTCTGTTGTAGGACTTTACCGTCTTTGTAGTTTCTTCCGACTCATATAGGAATTAGTTTGGATGTAATATGAGTTAAAGGCGTAATCCCTGTGTGCACGCTTGCTTGGTATCATGCACAAACTCCCATGCTATAACATAAGTCCGAACGGCTTGTAGTTAGGTTTAACAAGCTTCCAATCATGTTTTTGTAGAGAGTTGGATCAACACTATTTCCTACTTCATCTTTAGTAATCTTGTCATGGGTCCCTATTGGGATCCTTCAATGTTTGGCTGTAACAAGTCAGAACTTGCTGACCAGGTTCTTATCATATTTTGCCTAAGAGATAAAGATCCCTGAGTTGGTTTGCCGTACTTGAAGACTTAGCAAGTACTGACTCTTAATGGTTCCTCTTTTTGTAGAGGGACACCCTTAGGACACCTCACGAGGTGATAAAAAGAAAAAAGAAAAACCAATAGCCCAAGCTTAATCATGGTGGCCAAAAACTTAGATTCTGACCCACTTGTATCTAGATGTGCCTCCTAGACATTTACATTATGAATTATGGACCTTGGTTTCAAGGATAATATATGGTTATGTCTCAAATAATCCTTCACTTTTGTCTGCACTTTTTGATTTTGATATAACAGAATCTGGTTGACACTAACATCAAGTCAAAATGCTTAATAGATTTCCTTTTTAATTGGTAAATCATAGTCAAAATGTTAAAGAAGCTTTAATCATGATCGTCTTCATAAATCTTCTCTCTTTATGGCTTTATTATAGCACTAGAATTTTGCCTTAGCCCATTATTCCATCACTCAATTTTAAGTATTAATGCATCATCATACGGAAAATATTATAACTAAGAGAGAAAACAAGCACATGTGTTTGCCTTTTGAGCAGACTGATCATATAATCATTCTTAATTAGTAGGAGCTTGAATTTGCAACCTTGCAAACATATGTCCATCAAATGTTGAAGATTCTTGCTTTATCTTACACCCGATTAAATTTCTTTATCTTATATTTTACAAAAAAAAACTAATATATGCTATTATTTTATAAAGTTATATCTGGTTCTTAGAATAACTTAAAAAAATAAATAAAGAAAGAAAACAGAGAAAAGTAAAAAATAAAAAAGTTGAAAACATCACAATACATATAGTTTTAAGTCAATACAATGTTTTACATGTTAGGATCATATTCATAATCATTTTATTTTTTTATATGATATAAAAGTACAGAATTATTTTTCATTTTTTAATCATAAAATTAAATATTTAGTCAAAAATCTTAAAATTAAATATGAGAATACTATTTTTCTTAACATATTTATTTTTGAGTAATTTTGTAAAAATCGAAACACGTGTAGAGAAATAGACCCATAGAAGATGTGATTATTACTTTTTGGAAATTGATAGAATACAATACCAAAAAGTGTTTTTCAATTGCAATCAACATTCCTACGTGTGACATTTTGGCTGAAGTTGCGATTTCCATTTTTTGGTTCAGGTTTGGTTTAATGGTTAAGGGTTGCATAAAGTACAAGAAAAGATCAAGTTCAAATCTCATAGAACAAAATACTATAATATTATAATATAAAGTAAATAGAATTCAATTTGACATAGAAAATGACAAAGTTCAAGTTTTCATGGAAGAGAATAATATTAAAAAAAATGGTTAAAATTCCTAGAAAATAAAATTTTAATTTGCACAACTGTCGATGTGGGGTGATTTAGAGGGGGGAAAGGCATCACACTCAAAAGTACGTGTAAAGAAAGTGTAGATGGATCATTTATAAGAAGATGTCTACCAAGTAGAAGACAGTTAACTTTCTTGAAAGGAATCCCTAGCCCTCTTATGCCGGCCAAAAAGTAATTGGTTTGAAAGAAAGTTACATCAACAAGTACTTCTTTCTCTCTATAGGGACAAAGGGTGCCTTAAGAGGACAATCAATTGCAAGCGTCTGTCTGTCACACCCTCAACTTTTGACTTGTAAAGTGGAAGCTGAAAATTCTCAAGTTAGGCACACACGTGAAGAGATAAACTCAAAAGGAAGATCCAAGCTAGGAACATGCCATGGGGCCAAGTAATACTATACTAAAGCAAAGCGCATAACTCATGGGATTGAACGTTCAATATTTTAAAAATGTAGCTTAGGAAAGGTAGGGGTTCCAAGTTTAAGTTTTAGTGGAGATAATTTACTATATTATAACTAAAATGTTTAGATGTAAAAATAGCAAATAATTTAGGTTATGTTTGGTTCCAACAAAATTGAGGAAAGATTAAAACAAGGAAAAAATGAAGATAAAGTTAAAGTTAAATCCGACATATTATTTATGTTTTCTATTTGAAGCCCATCTTATTTATTTTAACTCATCAATATTAAGATTAAAAAATATAAATTTCTAAGTGATGTTATGTATATTTGATTTTCTTTAAAATTTGTTATCACGCAACCAAACATTGAAAGATCATCTTCTTACTTCTTGTTTTGGTTCTTAATACTTTCAAAGAATCTAATGCAATATTAGTTTATTAAGGAAAAAGAATAAGACTTTAGTATAGAGCAATGAGTCTACCACTAATTAAATTATATTTGGATACAAAATAAATAGATACAGAAAATGCACTATGGATTATATATATATCTTCATGTTTATGCATCATATGCCTTAATCTTATTTTCTTTCTTTTTTTTGAAAAGTTAATCTTATTTTCTTGTACCTTTATTCAATTTTTTTTTTTAATTTTTACCATACATATTTAATGCTCTAATTTATATTTCAATAGATATTATCACGATACCTTAGTATTTTCCAAACTAAAATTCAGGAAAATGCCATGACATTAAGCATATTGAGCAAATAATCAAGTTGTTCATATGTATGGCTAAATTTAAATCACTTAATATTGGGGGTACAAAAACAGAAATTGAGACACATAATGCAAAGAAACAAGTCTTTACAAGTGAATGAGATCCAGCTACAAAACAATTAGAACCAAGCCTCTTCATTCCAACATATACGTAGCTTATTATTGGATAATGAAAAGTGGATTTGATTTGAGATGATGCATTTTAATGGGATGAGAACATTGTTTTTGTGTCTATCTGATACTACAGAGCTATATAGCCAACTTTTTGCATTATGTTGATTGCATAATCTGCATATACATGGCTGATCATTTTCATTGTTCATGAGACCTTTTATGTGATGCAGACTTTACTTCTTTATGTCACACAGTCTGATGATACTGAACTTATAAGTCCTCATTCTTCCAAATTCATGGTACCCTCCTGTGGAATCTGACTGGACCACACTAGCACTACTAATCAAACTCCTCCACATCCAAGATGGAATATCCATAAATATATTTTTATTTTTATTTCAAACTGATTGCCAGCTGATCAGATGTTGTGGAGTGACAATACCACCATTATTGTTGGCTTATATCAGACTCAAAGGTTCTTGATGAGATTTTTGTGAAAAGAAAAAGTTGAGAAAAAATAGGGATCCATTGTGGTAGCAAAGGGCCTAGGCCGATAGGTCAACTCGAATAATTTGTTCTCTACTTGTCATATCAAAATACTAGGGTTTGTTATCTATTCCATTGTATCTTGTAATCATTCTCATATTCATAGTAAAGCTTTCTTTTCTACCCATAAGGATTTTCATGTAAAATCTTAATGTTTTTCTTTGTTTTCGTATTTTATTGTGGTATTGATTTCAGCAATCATCATCTGTGTGTTTTCATCATCATCTTCTTCCTTCTCCGATGTGGCTGTCTTCCACTTACAGGCATACTCACAAATGGAGAAGACATGGAATTTGCACCATTGGGAGTTGCAGATCTCAGTGCATAAGGAGGGCCTTAGTATCCTTTAATTTTTTCAGTGATTAAGATGAGACCACATCACAAATAATAATGGTCTATATTCAGTTGCAAGAAAAGTTGTGAGAAAATGGAAATAGAAGAAAAAAGGTCGAAGAAAATGGTTTCTCTTTAATTTTTTTTTAAATACTTTTGAGAATCAATTAAACATAATCTTTTATCTAATTCTTGGTTGAATGTCGACATGGCTATAATAATTAAGAACTCTAGAAAAAAAGAAGCAAAAAGGTTTCAGAGAGAAGAATTTGAAAGTAAATATAACATAAAGGAGTTGCCCCCACCAACTTTCTTGCTTCTTTTTCATCCCACCAACAAGAAGTCCTTATTCTTTTGACCCCTTTTCTCAGAATGAAAAAAAATAATTATAAAGAAATGAAAAGGTTTCAATTTTTGAGAGATTTTGGTGACTCTGGTCGGTTGCATTTTTATAGCTTTTTGTTTTTCCATGTGAGTGGGGATGTCATCAATGGATGCTTCCCTCACTTTGTGTCTGCGGTTATCTGTATGTGCGCATGTGGTTCTCCAATGTGAACTAATAGTGTGGTTGACTTAATTTATAGTAAAAAAGTAGTGATTATTTGTGGATTTGTTTGGCACCAAGCAACATATTTAGAGGCAAAAATCTTGGATTGATTGATAGTGTTTTCAAGGGTATTTTCATATCTTGAAAATCCATGTAGAGACAAAGTAGCTAATTAAGTATCTCAATCTCTAAGATGCCAACACTTTCATCATTGTTCTAATTCACTTCAATGTCCATTAATTAGCACATTTTTAGATGTGGTTATTGGTTAGGGTGATTGGCTTTAAGTTTTGTGTTATGTGTCACATATCACATGTAAACAAGCCATGTTGGACCTCTAGTGGAGGTTGTCTTTTTGGTACTTGACTTGTATTTAGAATGCTCATTCCATTCATGGATCATATTTTATTGTATCAAGAACCTAATCATTCTACCTGCATAAAGTCCCTATGATTAAATCCAAAACAAATAATAATCAAGTTAAAATATAGCCAATGAGGCATGGCTCAGCATTTAAAGGATTTGATAGGACATAGGAAAGATACCATATTCGAGTCTTCATTTGAACAAAATACTATAAATATGTCTGCTTAATTAAACCCAAAACAAATAATAATCAAGTTAAAATATAGTCAATGAAGTCCGGCTCGATCAACTAAAGGGTTGGCGGGATAGGGACTTGAGTTCAGTCTTCGTGAGAGACCGAGCATTCTGATAATGTATTGAAAGTGAATATATATTAACATATTAAGTAACTTATTTACTCATGTAGTAATTAATAATCTCTATTTAATAATTATATTGAGTTAGTTTACCTTATAATCATAATTAATATATATTTAAATCGAACATAGTTTGTGTGAGTGAATTTGTTTACTTAAGCTAATTTAAAATAGGTTAAATATAAGTTAAATAATTAATAATTATTGTTAAACTATTTAAAAGGGTTGTTAAATGTATTAGTTCTAATTAAATTTATTTCATATAGATCAAAGCATTATTATTACCAAACCAGATTATATAATCCAAATCTATAGAAAAGACATGTCAAATTCGAGTTGTGATGACAAATTATATCTATTTTTATTGCTCCTATTTGTATTTTGCTAATATATCTGTGACCAATAATAATTATAAATTTATAACTTTCAAGGATCAATGACCAACCATTGCAATAGCTGTCCTTCTAGTTATGTTGATGATGTGCCCATAAATAAGCCCATTCATAATGGGGTTGATTCCTGACCAAATTAGAGAAAGCATTTGTTCTAAAATTGATGAAAGAAGTCTGTAACATAAAAATACAATATGATTAATTATAAACTAATTTAAGATAGAAGAATCATACTAAAAATATATAATATCAAGATTAGGATAGGTTAAACTTAAGTAGTTGATTGATAAAAGCAATGTATTTCAAGGAGCATGCAATCACTTGAAATCTTGATTTATGTTTAAATTGTTACTAAATTAAGACTATAAGTTTAGCATGCAATATTAATTTATAATTTCCAATTGTTACTAAATCAAGGATATTTGAAATAGCTAAGCTACCATGGTAAAGTTAAGGTAGTATATATGATGGAAAAAACTAAAATAACTTAAAACCCTAGGTATTTTATTTATCTTACGAAACCATAGCCACCCCTCCCTTGTTCTCTCATCTTGCTCTTTTCTAACCCCTTTTCTTCAAGTAATAAGGGGTGATTTCTTGTCAATCATTCTTCTGCATCTTTTTTTTTTTCATTTTATTGTTTAATAAAATAGTTATTCGACAAAGGTTTAGGTCTTATCTTATTTTTTGTGTTATCGTCATCTTATTGCAGCATTTGGTTTGTCAGCATCTTATTGCGGCATTTAGTTCAATCGATCGGTTTACATTCTGCGTATGATGTTTTTGTCGTCTTGTTTTATTATTTAATTGTGTGAAATTGATTTGAGCAGTAAAAGCCGATTTGATCGGTCGAAGATGTCGTATGATAGTCATTCTGTTGAAGCGGAGTTGAAGAATTTGAGTCGTAGATACTCTAGTCACTATAATATCAAACTTGTAGGCTTTATATCGATTTATTATGTTATTAATCTGGACATTGCTTCATCAATTATTGTTTTTAGCAATTTGTATCTTGAATCTATCGATCTATTGTAAATTTGAATCGATAGGTATTTTATAACTTTAAAAAAAACTCAAAACCCTAGTTTTGTATTTGTACAAATATGCATGCGGCCCCCTGAATGACAGGCAAACATTTGAAAAAAAAAAAAACCCTAAATCATTAACCATATATAACAGACACGAGAACTTTCCGTTGGGACTTCAAATCACAAAATCCACCCCCGTGATATGGCCATGTTCAAGGTCTAGAAATTGGGCCCTATACACCTACCTATAACATTCCTATTGCATATTTCTTCTTCCCTGATGACCTACTACAACAATATGAGACATCTCTAGTGATGTCAATAATCATCCTCACCCGTTCCCTAGAATCATGGGAAATATTTTCCGAATTCAACAAAAGAAATCACATGATCATCTTTAAGGGTGATTAAATCACAGAAGAAGATCACAAATGTGATTAAAGATTTTAAAAATTATATAAATATTATGATAAAGTATACAAATAAAATTGTCTAGCATAAAGAATATATGAATGTACTATCACAAATATGAATAAAAGTGATCAAAAGTATAAAACAAATATGATTAAATTGTTTTTGCTTTTTATCATCAATGAAGTATGCCACAATCACACTTTCCATCGGATATTACGCTGATCCCAGTTTTACTTTTTTATTAAGTCTACACCCTCAGGCCTCAATAAAATGTATTGTTATTATTAAATGAAAACCCTCTAAATATAACTATTCACCATTTACTCGAAAACTATGAGAGAGCACTATATATTCAAGGAAAAATATTAACATGGAGAGATTGCTTGAGGAGCAAATATATGGTCAAATACCTTAATAGTAATTTCATGTATATAAATATAAAAAAGAATTTAATCAAACTTAGAGGATTCTACATAGATATTCTTCTAATGTTTTTATTCTTAAAAAAAGTAAGAATAAAAATTTATTCTTAAAAACATGTTTTTAGACTAAATTCTAAAACATGACAGAAACTAATAACTTGTTTGAAATTATGTTTTTGAAAACTCTTTTTTATCCTCGAAAACAAAATAAACATGAAGAAGACGTTTTGTTCATAAATTTTTGTTCTAAACAAATGAGGACACAAAAAACATGAATTAAGAGAACTAAAACGATTGGTGTTATCTGTGTTTTTAAAAACTGTTCTCAAAAACAATTTTTAAAAAACCAAACAGACCCTAATTATGCAAAAAAATTCTATAGCTATGTTATGAGCTACAAGATTATTTTAATTTTAAAAAAAAATCTATGAAATTTTTGCATTTTTGGAAACTATATAAATTTTCATACAAAATAAACCATTTTTTTTTTTGGATATAAAAGGAACCATTATGCATGATGGGAACTGAAAGGAGGGTTATAGACTGATAGCTAGGCTTCTACATGTGTAGGTTTGAGCTTAATTTCAAGGGTCGTGGAAAAAGACTGGGGGTGGCGCTTAAAACGCCGAGTATTACGGCCGCCAAAGCCGATGTTTACGGAGCCCATCCATCCATTGTTTGCCACTTAGATGGGGTGTGTCGGTCATGCATGTGACATCATACATCATCTTAACATCATGCATGCATTTGAGGTGCCATGCATGATGTCACAATCAATGACATAATAATGAAATAAGAAACAAAAAAAAATTAGATTTATGTGAAAACCCTTATTAAAAAAAAAAAAAAAAAAAAACCATGGATAAAGGAGAAATCTTCATTATGAATCTAAGAAAAATATAGAGTATAGTAAAATAGTGAATAAACCCTAATATGCTAATATAACGAAAATACTTGAGCATAAAGGTATTGGCTTAGCACCTTTGTTACCACAATAGATCCTTTTTTTTTTCTTAAACCTTTTCTTTTCACAAAAGTTGCATCGGGCCTTCGAAACAAACATAAGCTCGAAATCGAATTCAAGTCACAAATTAACACCATATACCACTCTAATTTTTTGGTCAAATCGATCATTTTCACTATTATAATATACCATCAAAACAGTAGTATTTTTTTTTACATCTATTTTTTTAAAAGAGAATAATTTTATTGATTCAAACTAACTAGGAATAGGTTCAAATGAGAACACAGGAAATCAAATTCCTCAAAACTCTGCCAGGATGCCATATTAATTAAGATACTGTGAAGCAGTCTAGTATAATAACATTGTAATTTGGTGATATGCTCTGCACGTCAGAAATATCTTTTATTCTTTGAATCATCCACACATAAGAGCATCTTAAAAAGACAACGAAAATCAAACCGTCATATTAAGGGATGACCTAGTACATCTTACAATAAGATGTGTATGGCTTGTAGCGTAAGGCGACTGATAAAAGCAAAAAAGCGCCAAAGTAAAAATCCGGATTTGTGTGGAAGAACCACTCTATTAAAAAAGAAAAAGGTAAAAAGAGATGAAGATGGGTGATTCATGTAAAAAATGACAAAAAAATCACCTCTTATTGCTTAAGAAAAATGAGATTATAAAGAACAGTATGAGATAAAGGGAGAGATGGTTATTTTTTGAGCTAACGTTTTTTTTTATATTTATTTATTTTGCATTACATCGTAATATGTTTCTTCTAACAAATTTGTTGTCATTGGAAGTTGAATCTTGAACCTTCCTAAACCTAAACCATTTAAGTGGGCCTATGGACCAAACCAGTAGTATTTTAAATTTAAATTTAAGGGTCCAACAATTGGGATCGAGCAGAAACTTAGTGCATGGCTAAACTCTCCTGTAGTCGATACGGAGGATTCTCATGCATTGATTAATCAAGATGATTGTTTGGAACTCCTGCATTGTAAGTTTTCTTGAACAACTCCTTTCATCTAAAAATTTTACTTTTTTTAGAGCGTTTGTTACTGATTTTGAAAGCATTTTAACCTTAAAATCCTTAAAAATTATTTCTAATAATGAAAAATCACTTATAGTATGCATTTAAAAAATATGTTATAAGTGATCGTTTCAAAATACTTTTAAGAAACGTTTTTTTAAATAAAAACACTGTATGAAATATAGTTTTAAAAGTTTGTTCTTAAAGATAATAATAATTTTAAAGTATAAATTTATTAAAATATCATCAAATTATTTGTATAATTAAAAATTAGAAATCTAAAATCAGACCTTTTGAGGGTTTTAAATTTAAATATTTAAATAAAGTTATAATTGTTAAATATTTAATTAAACTTTCAGTGTATAAAGTACATTTGAACCATTTAAAAAAAAATAGTTCTTAAGAAAACTTAAAAGTTTTAAAAGTGGAGTTGGAAGAAGTCAAATTTTGAATCACTTGTAAACTAAAAATAAAAGAATAAAGAAGAAAAGAAAAAATGAAAAGAGAAAGAAAAGAAAAAGAAAATTTGTTTGAAACTATAAAATGGATAAGAATAATAATTCATTATTCTCTTTTTACAAAAGAGTATTTCTGGGGTGTACCATGTGAATTATAATAATAAAATATTACAAAACATGAAGTTGACTTTTCTCTATTTTGGCCATAAGTTTTGACTTTGACCAAAATAGAGATGATGAAGATGAGGTGGCAAAATGCACTTGGATGAGAATGAAAAAAAATGGTGGCCCCCACACAACCCACTATGCAAGTAGGGCCCACCACATTATAATACACCTACTACCCTCTTACCAAATTCAAAGGGGAATGATACATCGTATCACCAAATATAATGAAAATAGACTCACCCATATGTGTGAAATTTACTTCCTACATCAAATTAATGGAAACATATGCTCTCCACTTATTAAGAAGAAATTACTTTTAATGAGTTAGGCTAATGGATCCTATTTATTTGGCATTTAGGAGAGAAAAATTTATCTTTAATATAACGTACATTTATGTAACACAATCATCTTTAATATAATACAGATATTACTCTCATATAATATAATTATTCTTATTTAATGTAATCACCGGTTATGCAGCTATATAGAACATTAAAAATGATTGACACATTAATGTAACTAGATATGACAAAAATTTGATACGATTTATGCGTAACGACACAAACTCGTCACGTTTTTACGTGTTTGGATCTCGAGTGATGTTATTTCGTATAATCTGTTTATTAAACAGGTTACATTCGTGTCAATCCATATAACACGAAATTGACCCGAATTGACCTCTCATGTAACACAATTATTCTTAATGTAATACAGTTATTACACTTATATAGAACATTAAAAATGATTGTGTTACATTAATGTAATAACTAGATATGACAAAATTTGATACGATTCATAAACACGACACAAACTCGATACGTTTTTTGCGTGTTTGGGTCAAATTCGTGTTAACCCGCATAGTCCGTTTATTAAACATGTTACATTCGTGTTAATCCACTTAACACGAAATTGATCTGAATTGATATGTTTAATTATTATATAAATTAATATTTAACCTATATTACTTTGTTTAATATATTTATTTATGATAAATATTAGTAGATTAGTTATAAATTATATTAATTTAAATGATTAAATTAATAAATGGGTTATACCATGTTATGTCGTGTTATGGAATTACTAATTGAATTCGTGTTTGAATTTTTAAATTTGGCGATTATTAAGGTATTAAGTATTCGAGGTTAAGCGAATATAGTAAAATACTTATATGTTGACACGATTTGAACATAACATGCCGACATGAATTATCACCCCTGATAATAATTGTGTTATATTAAGAATGATTATGTTATATTAAAAATGAATTCTCCTTTTATAAGTGTCAAATAAATGAAGCAACTCATTAAAAGCAATTTCGACTTAATAGAGAAAAAAGGGCATGTTTTCAAAATTATATTTCACGATAATATGTGAGTAAAGTTATATTTTCATTATATTTGATGATATGATTCGCCTTTACATCATTCCCCCAAATTCGAAAAGCCGTGTCCCCCACATGTCCCCTCTCACATTGCACCCACTCATGAATTTATGGATTTGAGATGTCCAACCGACAAACTCATGAGATGTTGCCACGTGTATAAGTATCACTTAATCATCCAATCAGAGGTGGGCTTTTGGATGACTATGGAAAGCACAAGTTTCTGTATGGAAACAGCATTGATGATGTCTCGTGCAACCCAATACAACTAGAAAAAGGTTGTTGATCACTTCTCAAGAGTTATTGGATAATTGGAACCATGATTTGTGTTTGTGGGATGGGGAGCATTCTTTCTAAAAAAATTTCCAATTATTTTTGTGAAATTTTGGTATTTTGAGTGAACATGAATTCCATCCTTTTGTACATCAAATCAACTTACATGTATATAATAATATTGGGGAGTATTCCTTAATTTTTCATTAAAGAAAAAGATGTGATTTCATATATGGGGTAAAATAAGAGTAGAAGTTTATAAAACATAAATTTAAAACACTTATAAAAAATAATTAATATTTTATGTATTTTTTGGTTAAAAGTTTTAAACTCTTGAGGTTACGCTCATTCAGTAAATGTAGAATGGGAACTACGAGAGATCTTAGACTCGAATCTTTACCAGAAAATAGTACAACAATAAAAAGTATTACTTATCATATTACTTATAATGATTTTCATATTAATACGTGGAAACATATTTCTCTTAGGATTTAAAAGTTATGTACAATTGTTTTATAATTTGTTTCATGGAAACTCGGTTTCTTAATTTGTTTATAATTAGATTCAGTTTAAATTTATTATCTCATCTTACATAAAAATTTGATACAAATAGTGGGGCATCCGTTTCTCTAAGTTAATGTTAATTTTCCATATTATATTGACTAACCAAGACTAAAAATAATAAATCAAGACCTGTCGTTGATTGCGTTGTTCATCTACCTAACATGTGATTCATGGTATAATTAGAAAAAGTTTGGAATAAAAACAAATTATCTTCAAAAGGCATTTATGCTGTAATATCAACCATCCGATGCTTAAAGATGAACCCTAATTATTAGAATCCAATAGTCGATACTAATTAATTTAAATATTTGACCACTAAAATTTGAAATTTTGAAATGTATTATAAGGTCTTATAAAAACACCTATGGAAATAAATCACATAGGTGTAAGTTGATATGGAGAAGTAGAAGAATAGATTAAAAGGTTAAGATGCAAATCACTATGTTGTACTTACATTCAAAAGTATAATATATTTCTTTTGGCATGCTAATCATGTTAATTATCTAAAACATGTTAATCTTCTAATTCACCTTTGGCATCCAGTGGTGGATCTAATGTGTGTCTAGGGGTACATGCCCCCTTCAAATTTTAAAAAAAAAAGGTTTTAATAAGAGGTTTCAAACCCTTGCCATATATGAAGATTTAAGGTAATAATGCCCAAACTAAATATTCAACTATTGCCCCCTCATGTCATTTCCTAGCTCTGCCATTGTTGGCATTTGTGGTTCTTGAGAAGAACTTCAACCCACCTTCATGTTAGTAGACCCAGCTCTTCTGGCACTCTTCTCCTATAGTTTAAAAATTATTACTAATTTAACATATGGTTTGAATAGATAAATGGGGTTAATAGTGCCTATACATATATTGAGCATTTTGTTCTCATGATATAAGTTGGTTACTGAAATGGAAACCCCACTATGAATGAAAATTAATTAAAAACTAAGAAGCCAAAACCTGATTGAATGCCTCATTGAAATGTTTTTAAGCCACATGAGCCATGCCATATTTGACTTTGGTATTTTGTGTGTTTGTTTAATTTGTATAAAATAAGAGTTACACCTTGTAATAGTAGCTTGCACTACCTCTATTGCTGTTACAGAGGCCCATCACTTAGACCACACCAACACCCACCTCTTTGTCTTTGTCTTTGTCTTTGTCTCTATATTATAATATTTGTGAAGGAAGAAGGTTTCTTGTTAATTAAGAAAAAAATCTTAGCTTCAAAGGCCAAGTAATCTGCTTCCAACACTAATACTTAGTCATTATTTCAATGTCTGCTTAATATTCCAACAATATCCATTTAAATTTCTTGTCCTAAAAGGTTTTTCAGATCCTTTATTAATTGAGTGGGTTTCTGCCACGTGTTATGTTTCTTTCTAGAATGGAAAGTAGGGCTGGACTCAGCGTAGGTAGAAATGGAAGGTACAGGATGAAAGCTACACATTGGTATATTTTGGTCAATGTTGTCTTTAGACTAAATGTCATGATAAAAAAATATGAACATAATCTTTTCTGTAAAGATAATATTATAATATTGATTGTGTATTAAACTTGTAGTTCCAATTGTTGACTACACAACAATGGTACAAGCGTTGAAACATAAAGAAAGAGCTAAGTATAAAGAAATGACATAGGTATATAAAATAGTACTGAGATTTCAAAATGGAATAACAATATTCATCGGGGGTTGAACAAATTAAATTTATTATTATCTCTCATGACAAGTATTACTTGTAAATGATATTGATTTGATATACATTATTGTATTATTATTTTGAAAACTTAGAATTAAGTAGGACACTTCATGTTCTTGATGAGGAAATTTTTTTTTGATATACATTATTGATTAATCTAATAAACATGTTTTTAAGTTAGAAAAGTTCCTTATTTTTATAGTGAGCCTTCTCTTTAATTATGTACAAATGCAAGTTTGGCAAGTTTATTAGATTTAGAGTACTAAATCATATCATATATCTATATTAAAGAAGGTGAGTAATTGGAATTATGATTATTTTAAGTTATATCACATTCTCGTGGGACGTGGGACAAAGAGCAATGATTATAAAGCTAAGAATTACAGCTACTGACCCATATACCACTTTTGGATAGAGAATACAAAAAATTTCTCTTGGGTTTTTATCCCATAACATCACCATATATACAAAGCTAAAGAAACTGTTTTATATGATTTTCCCAACTTTGTCTAGATACGAATTACCATGGGCTTGACTTGAACAGAACAGTATACATACATTCATACACATTCAAGGTATTGGAAAGCTCAGGTACAATGCATGAACTCTTTTTCTGATATTGTATGATTTCAGATGGTGGGCCACCACACAGGCTAGAGAATATCAAAGAGCTTGGATTGACACTTTTAGCAGAGATGGGCATCGTCCTAAAACACAATTAAGCGTACTGGAAAAAAAAGCATATAGATATGAAAAAAGGTTGCTCCACTCTCTCGGAGTTGTGGGCTATAGCTTACTTTAGAGATGACATACCAACCAGAATGGAATGATCATGTTGATTCATGAATATGGCTTCTGTTGGGAGGCAAGTACGGTCCATGGTACTCGGAAGTCAGATGGGAGCTAGCCAGTCTGTACACCTCTTTTTTTTAAATAAGAATAATTTTATTATTGATTATTTATCAATCACATTCAATAAATACATATATAATTAAATTATTTAGAAACTCTAGAGAATGACGTAGTATCCAAGTTAATAGCACAATAAATCGACTTAAACCTACATATTTGATAATCCTATGATGACTAGAATACCCCTATTATTCTAGTTCTGTAGCATATTGACTACCATGATTTGACTTGATGTCTCTATCTGATCGAATTTGTTTTTCCGTTCAAATCACCCACACACAAGAAAGTGCTGCAACAAGAGGGCGAAAACCAAACTGTTGTACTAAGACGATACAAACCATACGCCGCCCAAGATGACAACAAAAACATGAAAAAACAAATTAAAAATCTAGATTTTTATGAAAGAACCACTTTCTTAAGAAATAAAAATAATGGAAAGAGATGTAGAGAGACGATTTCAAGCCAAAATGGCCAAAAAATCACTCATCTTTACTTAAAGAAAAAGCAGGTTAGAAGAATAAAGATAAAGAAAAGAAACGGGTGAGATTTCATGACATGTGATTGCATATTGTTGTTATTCTTGCAACAATGGTTATAAAAATCAAAAAAATAAAATACAAAGAGAATAGATATTACGTGGTTCGATAATGTGGCTACATTTATGAGAACAACTCAAAATTTCACTATAATTGAAATAGGATTACATAGGAGAGTATTTATAATAACCTTGGATATAACCAAATTATAAAAATACCTCTATGCCCTGACTATACCTTGAGGGCTTAAATTGCTCTTGTAGCTATACTATTATTTTTGTCGCCGACAAGAGGATATGCTTGAAGGGTAGTGTCGTCGCTCTACTTCGACACTTGCCTACCATTTACTCTCAATATAAGCCACATGCCATAACACATACGGATGATACTAGGGCATGGACAAGAGAAAAGGTTTTCGATACACTTATCTTAATTATAATTATATATAAATGTATTTTTTGGTTAATATTGATACAGACCATACCGTTTGAGGTATTAGTAGAGAGGCCGGCCTGACTTTATTTGTTTAGTAGCCCCACAAGTTCACAAGATACACCGAGGAGGTGTTGTCTAGAGTGGGACGTTACAGGGTGGCACTGAATTTGTTGATTTGAACTTGTATGGGGCCATGGCACTATGGATGAGTCAACTCAGCTATGAGGGGAACCATTTGGGAAAAGATCGGCTGAAAAGACGCGACGAGGAAATGTAAGATGACCATTATAAATAGGAGGCAAACCCACTTGTGAGTTTGTCACAGAATCACCACTAAGCCTTTTGGGAAGAAGAGAGCTGCTGTTATTTTTCTCAGTATATATATTTATACATAGTTTCGTTGTATTTTTGGAGTTTGTCAAGAGTTATCTGCGTTGCTTCCGAAGAAAGGAACAGCAGGATTTAGATAAAAGGCAGAAGTGGAAGAAGACATGGATGACATGGAGAAGACGATAAGGAAGCACAAAGGAGAGTCCATGGCTATGTTCAGGAAACTTGATTGGAGGCAGACCCTGCAAGTCTAACAAACATGGTGGAATGACTGCTGCTGTTTTTGTTCTCTTGTCTCTCTCTCTCTCTCTTTTTCTCAGTCTCTCCTTCTGGTTTTATACTCTGTAAATTTGTGTCTACTATTTTCATATCTCAAACTCAAGAATCTGTCATATGAGATACTGCTGTATACTTTCAAATGGTTTGGCCTGCAATGGTTAGAGGACTACCCTTAGACCTAGTTTTGAGACTATGGTTACCCACAGAAAGAAAGCACCTAGTTTTTGGTTGGCAGTTTAGGTCTATAAAATTTGTTTAAACCAACTCTTGCCCAGTTCATTTCATTGGTTGCTAGCACTATTCTATGCTTTTTTTTAGTGAAGTGGGAATTATAGTATGAACTCAATGATGGGAGCAATGGAGGTGAATTTTTGGAAATTTTGCAGTGATCTTATTAAAGTGTTTGAAGTGTGAGTGCTTTCGCTTTTTTTTTAAATAATATGTATACATGTTTTGAGAATATAGTGCAATATATTGATTTATTAATGTTTGGTGGGTGATTCAGGTCTTCAAGCATTTGAGATGATGGCTATTGCTGCAGTTGGGAACAATCTGATAACATATGTGTTCAATGACATGCACTTCCCTTTGTCAAAGTCAGCAAACATAGTCACAAACTTATAGGACTGTCTTCCTCTCCTCCTTGGTGGGTTCCTCTCAGATTCTTATCTTGGGAGCTTTTGACCATGTTGATCTTTTGGGTTTGTGGATTTCTGTAAGTCTTTTCTACCTCTGATGACCTCCTCTTTTCTCACTATACTCTCTTATAGCTCAACCTAATTATCTGCAACTTGCATTCCCAGATTTCTGTCTCTTGATATTAAAAAAAGCTCAATCCACCAAATATTAAATTCTTCACAAGGTTGTACTGTCTTTAATATTCTCATCCCATTCCCAGATTCTATATAAAGCCCATAGAATTTCTCACTAACCAGCTGATTTTGGACTGAATTTCCAGGGTTTATACTGTTGTCAGTCCAAGCTCATCTCCCCCAGCTGAAGCCACCCCACTGCAATATGGTCTTGGAAGGGGACAATTGCTTAGAGGCCAAGCATACAAGGCTTTGATATTCCTCTGGCACCTACTCTGGTGGCTTTAGGGAGTGGGTGTCTAAAACCCAACATAATCTCTCATGGGGCTGACCAGTTCAGAAAGGATGACTCCAAGCAGTCCAAGAAGCTTTCCTCTTACTTCAATGCCGCCTACTTCGCCTTCTGTATGGGGGAGCTTGTTGCACTCACAGTTCTAGTCTGGGTCCAAACACATTCCGGGATGGATGTTGGTTTCGGAGTCTCGGCTGCAGCCATGGCTATGGGCTTGATCAGCTTGATTCGGCACCCTTGTTTATATGAACAAAACTCCTCGTGGGAGCATCTTCAAATTCCAATTACTCAAGTAATCTATCTCTTTGTCACCCTTAATTTCTCTTCTTTGAGCCTTTTCTTCAAGGCAAACTATAATTTTCTTAAGAGGCTAGAGTTTAATGTGTTGGTTCATTCCGGGACAATCAAAAGTGGTATTGATTTTTTTAAGGATTGGTCTTTATGATTTAGCTGATCATAGAATGATTTGATCTGTTTTCTTAACATTTGGTAAGTTTTTCAAAGCCCTTTTGAGTATATAAGATTAAGTGATATGCTTAATGGTTCAAGGTGGTCCATAAAGCTAGTTTTTAATGTATTTCTCTTAAGGGAATGGAGCAATTGTTTGTGCTAGTCAGCATTACTAATGATTCTAATTCTCCCCCTTTTTTCCCATCCCCCTTTTTCCACCTTCCTTTTATCAGGTTTTTGTAGCTGCAATCACAAAGAGAAAGCAAATCTGTCCTTCAAATCTGGATGCTTCATGGAAGCCAGTTGTCGCTGCGTGTCATCATTCAACGTCAGGAATCTTCTCCATACCGAAAAGCCCAGGTGGGTTACAGATTTGATCAAGGCATGCCTATATACTAACTAATCATGATCTTGAAAGCGCATATAGAAATGCATGTAATTTTATTTCATTCCTTTAACAAAACTATAGGTTTCTTTGACAAGGCTCAACAAAGTTCAAGACCAAATGTAGACTACATGAGAGCCTGTGAGACATACTCAGACACAGGTTGAGCAAGTGAAGATAATCATCTCAGTTGTTCCTATATTCGCCTGCACAATCATCTTCAACACCATTTTAGCTCAGCTTCAAACTTTTTCTGTCCAACAAGGAAGTTCCATGAATACAAAGCTCATAAAAGGCTTCCAAATTCCCCCAGCTTCTCTTCAGTCCATCCCATACCTTATGCTTATCTTTCTAGTCCCTCTCTATGAAACCGTTTTCGTCCCAGTTGCCCGAAAAATCACCGGGAGGGACTCTGGAATATCGCCTCTCCAAAGGATTGGAATCGGACTATTTGTCGCAACACTGTCCATGGTTTCAGCTGCATTGGTAGAGAGAAAGAGAAGAAATTCCGCTTTGGATTCAAACAAAATCCTCTCCATCTTCTGGATTGCTCCTCAGTTTCTCATCTTTGGCCTTTCAGAGATGTTCACAGCAGTAGGACTAATAGAGTTCTTCTACAAACAGTCTGTGGAAGGAATGCAGTCATTATTTCTTGACCGCCATGACATCACTGCTCCTACTCATTTGGTTTCTTCCTCAGCTCCCTTCTTGTTTCCCTTGTCAATAGAATCACCTCCGGCCATTCCTCAACCCGGGGCTGGCTCGGTGGCAACGATCTGAACAAAGACCGGCTAGACCTTTTCTACTGGTTGCTGGCCGCCTTAAGCCTCACTTCTCCAACTTCTTCAACTATCTCTTCTGGTCTAGATGGTATTCTTATAACCCATCTTTGTCACCTACTTCCCAACATGATTCTTATGCAGAAGACTTAGAAAATCACAGCCTCAACTCCTCAAAGCATATTGCAGCTCCTGACAATAATATACCATGAATGATATATATATATATATGTCATATAGTTTATGTATTAGGGAAGGCATTTTCCAAAGTAGCTGCTAGGTTTAGGGAACTTTAATTTAGTCCTTTGTTTTGTTTTTCTATAATTAATGATAGTGCTTAAGGAGGAGTTAATTTCTAAATTGTAAGGGTGTATATTTGAGCTTGATTAATCACTGTTTTAAAAACCAGATCAAAGGTCGACTGGTGACCTTTTCAGCCCTTAAATCGTGAACCGATAACTTTTCGGTTTAGGCACCACATTTTTAAATATTGTGGTTAATCCAAAGATATTAGAAAGTTAGGTATAACTCCGTCAACAAGAAGATTCAATGAACAATGATCTCCTAAACAGTCAGTACACACAGATCATGGGCAAGGAGGGCCTCTTCTCGTTTCTTTTTTCTTTAATGGTTTGAAAAGCAAGCAGTGGAAGTAGTGGGGTAGTGCATTGTAGTACTCTTTTTAAAGCAAATCTAATCTACTGTGATGTGATTCATCAACACGTGGAAAGAAAAGCATTTGAAAGGTTAAATTAAAAAATGGAGATTTCTTTTATCTTGACATTCTCACTATCCATAGGGATCCTATATGTATATATAGCTATAATAAATGTTCCCATTTGTTCTTTTTCTTCTGCTGACTTTAAACTTTATATCTTCGCCAAGAGACATGTCCCATACATAGTTCCTGATAGAGAGATCGGTCCTCTTCATTGCAGGAAAGAAATTTCAATCATAATTTCATTCATTAAGGACTACAATAAGTTCCCATACGCAACATTTTTCGCCGATTTATCTTCTATGATTTAGCAGAACCATTGGGTCAAGAACTAGATCATGGATCGATCTTGCTTTATGTTACATTAATAGTTTAAAACCATCACGCGGTTGAGTGTGCTAAAGTTCTACTATTGCAAAATAAATGTAAATAGGAAGAGAATAAACAGTTAAAAACGACAAAGTTAACATAAAGGTTTACGTAGTTCGAACAATCTGATAATGCACAGACACTAAAGTGTTTTATCGACACTTTTCTGGCACACAGTATAAAACCCAAAACACGACATATAATACATACATGTTGTTATAAAACCAGATCAAACCAGGTCACTCCAATTGGGTAAAGTCCTTACCACATATTGGGACGTTGACCTTCCATCACCACCATAGATCTCACAAAAAATCCCTTTCAGGTCGGGTCATAATTTGGGTCACCACAAAAGTCATTTAACACCACATCAGTTAGGAATGAGAAACCTCATGAACCCATCCCTCCACATCGATATTCTATTATCCACTGCGCCCCAAAGCCCTCATGGTTTGTTTCGGTACTTTTCCCAAAATGCCTCATACCAACGCACACATTCACGTTATAAACTCATGCCATTCCTAACGCACTCAACATCCAAAAATCCTCTTCTCAAACAAAATTTGGAACATTGCTTACATACAGTTGTTAGAGGCCTTGCTTCAAAAACAAAACTAATGAGGACCTTTTGTGAACCAGTTTTGAAAGATTTACACAATCCAAAGTTTAGATTTTAGCTCAAGAATAACTTTAATTGATCAATGGTATATATGGTTTTGCACATACACCCATCCTATTACTAACCATCCAATTAGATCACTTTTCGAGACGTCGTTACTATATCTGGCCATCAAATAAATGAAACAACTATGCCTATGGTGACAATTCCAAAAGAAGGTCCTATATTCTGCTATATATAAGACATCCTCAATCTAATTAACACTAAGTGATAAATCGTCCATATTCAAATAATTGGTTCATATATATATCCTCAACATTATATATATATATATATATATATATATATATATATATATATATATATATATATATATATATATATTCCATTCTTATATTAGAAAGAGACGAGGCTGTTAGGACAGGATAGTAATATGGAGAGAAGAACTTTCACTTAACTCCCCTACTTCTGAAAAAGTGAAAAGGTAACCATGTGTGAGATGCATCACAATTTCCTCATATTTAACTTCATCGTTGATGGTCGGTTGTTAAACAAAAGAATTAAATAAGAGTGGTTTTTCACTAATAAAATGTCTAGGTTGGTGCCTCTTTTCTTTAATTTGACACTGCATTTGTCACGTTATGTACACTAGGTGGGTCAGTGAACAACAAAAATGAATAGAGGACATTGTATTTCGAACCAATTAATCCAAGTTACTAAGCTAGATCAGGATATATATTGAATCAAAGTGAGCAACCATGCTACAAATTTTCCAAAATATAATATATGAAAAGGCAAAGATGTATAGAGGAAATCTACTGACCATTCTATCATACACGGTGGCATATTATCCACTTTACCAAGCTCTCGCGCTTGTTTTTTCCTTAAAAAGTCTCATGGCTCAATTAGATGCTCTCCATGCTTATATATTCATAAACTTTATTCCTAACATCCGATGTCGAACATTGTGTGACTCTTAGCAAGACACCCAACAATCCTCTACTAGAACAAAGTTCCACTGAGTTTCCCCTCAAACCAAGATTTCCTTGTTTTTCACTATGTTCGGGCAAACGTCTTACGTGAAGCACCACTTGTTAGGGGCTCACCGCTCATAACACCATTTTGTTCAACTTTTCACTACGATTGCTCGGGAATCGCTCATACCACTTGTCAGGAAACCTCATATAGACCATTTCTATCTACATTAAAAGGATATTGTCCTGCATTGAGCCTTAGCCCTAATGGTTTTATTTTTTGGTTTTTTTCCCCAAAATGTCTCATACCAATTGATATTCTTCATGCTTATATATATACTCATAAGTTTTTCCATTCTAATCGATGCGAGACATCGCTTGATTCCTAGCATACATCCGACAAGATGTCATAACAACACCTTCTGAAGTTCAAATTTAAACTATTGAGTATAAATAAAGAAGACCAAGGTATATACAAAAATAATTAAAAGACATAAACTTAAAAATTAATTCATATATAGAATCACTTGATTGGATGCATGGTATCTTTTGATATATACCAAACAGAGTATTATTATACAACAATGATCCATAAACTTAATTATAAATTTAATACTTCATCTTTTAACAAAATGGAAAAGGCATTTGCCATATATTTTTAAGTAGCAATAAGAAATATGAAGGAATTAAGAGTGGACGAGGAAAAGAAATAGGTACGCAAACACAAGGAACCAATCCTTGAATCTTGAAAGACATTGGAACGAACAAATAGGGTGATTGGACTCAAACAAGTGCATGTAATTATTCTAGTAAACAAATGATTGACTATCAACCATGTAAATATTATTTACTTAAGATGAATAGATTATTATAACTTTTATCTATTCTTGTGGGAATTAATTTTAAAACAATAGCCTTTTCTTCATATTTTTCTTTCTAGTCCTTTTTCTTTAAGCAAGAAAATGTGATTTTTTACTCATTCTTTACTTGAAATCACCCAATTTACATCTTTTTCTAACAATTTCCTATTTCAATAAAGTGGTTTTTTTCACAAAAATCTGGATTTTTAGTTTGTTTTTTCGTGCTTTTGTCGTTGTTCAGCGGCGTGTTTTGTCAGCTGGTCTCACAAGAATGCGGTGATTTCATGGCTGCCTAAGACGACAGCTTCTGCCGCCATCTGTTACTAAGGTTTTTATGTGTGTGTGATTTGAACGACAAAGCAGATTCTATCAAATAGAGACATCAAGTCAAATCATTGTCATCAATTTGTTGCACAACTAGAGTCATATGTATTCTAATCATTATAAAATTATCAAATGTGTAGGCTTTAAACCGATTCATATTACGCTATTAACTCTGATGTCACACATCCCCAAAATTTTTAACAAATTCGATTTTATATACGCTTCTGGCTGAATTTTATCGCTACTGGCTCATCAAATTATTCTCCTTTAAAAAAAACTTTAAAACGCATTGTACTTCTCCCCTATCAAGTGTAATTGTATAAATGCATGTGAAGTGACGAACCTTTTCTTGAATGTCGATTCTTTGAATAGCACTGTCCCATACAGGCATTATTAGTTTGGCTTAGGAGGAGGGCCCAAACGGAAACTGAAATGGCCTCACAGGCCAGGATGATAGTGTAACGGCCCAGAATAGAAGGGAACCAAACGGCCCAGAAATGGCTCATACAGGGCTTAGGGTTAAAGACTTGGGCATTATTAGTTTGAATTTTCTGATTTTTTTTTTTTTTTTTTATAATTCACCTGCGAAACCAATACATATTGCTTTGAGTAGGTGTTTGAAAAATGAAAAGAACAAAATAAATGCAAATATGAACAATGATTGAGAAAAGAACTATATAACACGTATTATTTCAAATATATTTAGAAAAGATATAAAAATATAATTATTTTAGTTATTTTTACTTGTTTTTAAGAATTATTTAAAAACAGCAATATAAATAAAAAGAATAATTAAGATAAGGTAATAAATAAAAATTATTTTTAAACATAAAAATAGTGTGTATTAGACAATAATTTTGTTATCAAAAAACTATATAGTTTAGAAGCTCCATCATGCCTAAAACTCTAGCCGCCTCCCTTTTCTCTTATTTTATTTTTCTAACCCTTTAAGTAAGAATGGGTGATTTTTTTTTCCATTCTCTTGGCCTGAAACCATCCATTTACATTCTTTATACCATTTATTTTTCAATAAAGTGGTTCTTCTACAAAAATCTAGATTTTTAATTTGTTTTTTCATGTTTTTGTAGTTGTCTTGTGTGGTGTGTGGTTTGTGTCATCTTATATTTAATGGACGTGCTGCCGCCTTATCATGGTTACTTTCATACAGAATTCAAACGATAAAACATATTTGATCAGGTAGAGACATCAAATCAAATCATGATCGTCGATATGTTATAAAACTGGAGCCATATGTATTATAATCATCATAGAATTATCAAATGTATAGGTTTTAAGCCAATTCATCATGCTTATTAATTTACGTTATATCATCTTCGTAGCTTTTAATCTAATTTGATTACGTTGCTTATATCGACGTATTACTACTAATCAATAAAACATTCTTCTTACAAACAAAGTTTATTATACTTAGCTCAAGGTTATTAACTCACGCGTTATATCATCTTATATTTTAATCACTTGATTACATGCTTCATCAATGTGACATTACTTTAATCAATAAAATTATTCTTCTTTACAAAACAAAGTTTATTATACTTAGCTCAAGTGGTAGTGCACTCACCATTACAAACAGGGACAAACTTAAGGAGGGGCCGGGTGCCAGGTTTGAGTCCCACTGAAGACAGTAATTACTACCTTGAAATTAAATTAAAGTGTAATTAAAAAAAAAAACCTAGAGTTTACAAATGTTTGGTACCTTTTTTTCTCTTCTTTCCTTTCCTATTACATTTTCCATTTCTGCTTTCAAGCTTCCTAGCTTCTCTTCCGCTTGCTTTTACATTTCCTAATTTTTCTTTCAAAATTTCCTCATTTTCTTCTTTATTGTTCAGCCAATCAGAAGAGAGAGCTTAAGCCCCACTACAGAAATCCTTTAAGCCAATCCTAGAATAGAACTTCAGCTGTAAGGAAATGTCTACTCTGTCTCCTCCACAAAGGAATTAAGCAATTTTTTCTACTTTAATAAAACAATGAGACAATAAAGGTTAAGCTATATTTAACTTTTATGTAAAAGTTCCAATATTATATGGTTGTGATTTTAATAAGAAAACTGCAGCCACAGAAGCTTACCTAAATAAAGGGAGAGAAAAAGAAGGAAGTTTTGACTATTTAATGGCAGCGATAGAGTATATTGAAGTACTGCACTCTTTTCTCTTTGGTATTTAGTGAAGTTAGAGAAGAGAAGTCATATTGATTTCATAACTTCACCCTCTCAGTGGTCTCCCCTACAACTCTTGCTGCTTCCAGTTTTCATACATGCTTTCGGAAATCCATTGTTATTTTACCTTCTCTTCGTCAATCTTCATCACTTTTCTATATTTCGCTGGCTTCAGTTTCTCGGAGATTAGCTTTCAGGTAAATCCATTAATTACTTGGCATTAATTTCTTCTTTCTCTTCATTCTGTCAAATTTTGATGCATTTTTTCTATCTTCTTTCTTTGTATTTTGTTTTACTTTGAAATGTTTAATTTCTAAGTAGATCGTAATGAGCAAAGCATGAAACCAGTATGATGTATTGGTTATTTTCACAATCTTTTCTGATTCATTTTGGTCCAATTCCTTCAGAATCTCAGTTTCACTTATTTTAAAGTAAATACTTTAAGGTGCTTCAATTTCTTTGTATATTTTATTCCTGACTACTTTTCCCCTTTTCTTTACCTGAAAAAGTACTTCATGAAGGCTGGGATCTCTCAACAATCTCTAGGTAAAAATAATGAGTGAAGGAAAATTATATTTGTTTTATGTTCCATTAATTAGTCCATTTGACTGAAATTTACAATAAGAAATAAGAATATATAACAACAAAAGTTCATTTGCAGAAACTAAAACTTGTTCTTATATGATTTGCTTACAGCTAGAATTTTGGACCACATGGCTATTCTCAATTTACTCCCACATATTAATTGATTTCTACCATCTTAAGATGCTTTATTTTTATGCATATATAGTATAGCTTTATCATATGATTTGCCAGGCTGTTATTTCCCCAGTAGAGTTGCAATTAACCTATATGCATGCAACTTTTTTTTTCCGAAAATATTTCCACAAAAGCGTATGAATTATGATTTTTAATGTGTTAAAATTATCAGATAGAGAGGAACGAAATGGGAGGAGTTAAGCATGGATATTTTGGTGAATGTGTTGGAAGAGGGAATGGAGTCGTTATTGTTGATGTTCCATATGTATGCCTGGTATAAAGCTAGCCGTGAACCTCAATGCTGGGAGAATCTTATTTTTCCCACATACATAAAATCTGATGATATAATGGAGGAAGACAGTCCGGACAGGGCATTTGCAGAGAGGTTAGCAGTGAATTATCAAGAAAACTTGTCTGTCACTGCATTCTTGAAGTTCATAGTTAACCGTAGTTGTGGACGGACTACAATAATCAAACTCCCCAATTACTGCACTGAGGAAGCACTGGAGTATGTTGCAAATGAGTAAGACATCTCAGCTTTTTAAATTATTATTAGTATAAAAACTGTGATGACTCTTATCAGCCTCTAAAGTAGACAATATCTACACCACACATTCCATATCTGATAAGTGGCGATGACTCCTCTCAACCTACTGTAAGGCGCTTTTGTGCTCACGGCTCTCAGACTTAAACTGACATCTGGCACGATCGAATTGCACACATTCATTTATGACTTAGGCCATTATAAATTGTGATCCTAACTTTATTAAAAGAGGGCCAAACAAGTTTTGTAAGCTACGATGTACCCTTTGGTCCCAAAGGTACTACATGAATATTAAATTCTTTTTCAAAATTCCGTTTAGTAGAATGCTAGAACTGGCTTCATTATGAAGTGAATTGCGTTTTGTAGGTGTCCCAGATTAAAGGTTTTACATGTGGGTGCTTTTAATATGTCTATTGAAGATATCATTCCAAAATTTATAAGCAAGTGGAAAAGTTTGGAAATGATGAGAATGGGGAAACTTCACATGGAGGAAGTCCTACCACAAATCGGTCTTCACTGCAACAACTTCATTTGGCTATCAGCTCCATATACCTACATTGGGAAAGATGAAGCATCAGCCATTGTCACTTCACTCCCAAAGCTTAAATACTTGATCTACATAACGCATCCTTGAGAAGGAAACTTT
The DNA here is from genome assembly GCA_016808115.1 of Tetrastigma voinierianum. Lineage (NCBI taxonomy): Eukaryota > Viridiplantae > Streptophyta > Magnoliopsida > Vitales > Vitaceae > Tetrastigma > Tetrastigma voinierianum. The sequence continues at coordinate 34,812 of JAEQBH010000968.1, forward strand.
AGTGATGATCTTAAAGGGTTGTAAAAAGCTTGTGCATTTAGACATAAGGAACTGCTGGGTTTTAAGTATGTTGATGCTGAGATGGAGCTTGCTTCACATATTCCTACACATTCATGCATGAAGGGCCAATCATATTACCATTTGATAAAGTTAATGAAAGGACTATGTTTATGGTTTAAATTTCCATTTTAATGAGATATATTTGGGAGTTTGTAAGTCTTGAGTTGAGTTTCAGGTGTTCTAGCACCTTTCAAAGCTGTTTTGAGAAAAAAAAAGACAAAAATAACCTTTGTATGCCTCTCTATGTTATGTTGTTCCAATTAGACTGCAAAATATGTTATTATTGTTTATATTTTGCATTAACTTCTGTTAAACAGTAAATAATAATGTTTTTTGAACCAAACCTATAATCTATATTTGACTTTAGATGTCATTGGTAATTTTTCTTCCGTCTATTTACTTGGTGTTTTGATGCAAATGATCAATCATGAAATGGGGCCTTTTCTCAGCTGTGTGGAATTTCGTAAAATCAAAGTAGTGCTTTAGAAGGTCAACGTCTTTGATGGGTTTCTGTCTACAAAGGTCATTATTTTTGAGTTCCTAATAGTCTTTGAAATTTTGAATTAGTTTAACTGAATGTTAGCTTTCATAGCTATTATGGAATTAGTCGGTATTTTATTTCATTAAAAAGTTTTTCAAAGGTCAGTAGACAAGATATAAATTTTGGGAAAGACTTTTTTACACATTGCATAATCCATAAGCCAAATTAATTTGTCTGTTAATTGCAACTGTAATTTGAATGAAAAGACACTTCTTATCAAGATGTTCCAACTTCAAGAACAAACATATATTAACTGGCTAAACTCTCTTCAAATCCAAATATCAGTTTTTTTTTCTGTTTTTTGTTCTCAAATTTAATAAGATTGCTATTTATTAAATTCGTGGATTTGTTGTATTTTATAGGTAATTTGGCAAAAAATACCTGTTAGCAAACTATTCATAATGGAGGCAAATAAAACCTTAAGAAAAGTATTCCTTTCGCCTCAAACCCAGAACTGCCAAATTCTTTGTTTTTTCACAAGGTGTGTATCTATAATATTGTATGAATTGTGTGCATGAAATCTAACACTATTTTGACGGAAATATTGATATCAATGTTTCTTTTGATTGGGACTTCAATTCATCACGCCAACTCATACTATAGAATCTTTCAATAGACAAGGTATATATATCAGTCTCAGCTTCGAAATTCCTGAATGGTAACAATTTACTATATCAGAATTAAATCAAGGTTAAGCATCCATGTAAATATTGTTTCCTTTAAATGAAGGTTCTACAACTCTAAAGTACGATATACGTCTCTCCGTCAAGCACTTGTTTTATAATTTTATAAAATGCATGGTCCTCAAGGCTTTAAAATTGGAGCAGGTCCAAAACCAAACTGAAATGGGTCATACAAGGCTTTGGATAATTCTGACGGCCCAGACCAAGGCCCACAAAGTATAAAGCCCATGGGCATGGTCACCTTATACACCCATGTATTTAGAGAATTTCACTACAATTTTCTTTTGATTTTTTTTTTTTATTTTATTAAAACTATTCTCAGAGCTTTCCTGTTTTTTTTTTTCTTCTTTACTTTTGTTTTTACTTTTTTCATCAAAATGTTCTCTTAAATGACTAGAATTTTGTGATGACCCAAATTATAACCCAACCCCAAATATTTTGGGAGCTCGACCTAAAAGGAAATTTTTTTTGTGAGATTTTTGGGGAAGACGGAGGGTGAGGGCTGAGGGAGTGCGAGAAGATGCAAAGTTTTATCAACTCTTGGAAGTTGAAAGGGGGGTGAAGTTTTGGAATGAGAAACATAGGGAAATTGAAAGGAGGTTAAATTTTAAATGAAACATATAGGGAAGCGTTGGTGTCAAATAAATCTCTTTTAAATAGTCGATGCTTAAACTTATTATTTGTATCCACAATTCTTACTAAATTTACTTCATAAAAACTTCAGGTAAATATGTTTTCTTGAAGGAAGAAAATCATTGTCTCATCACTGGCACATGATGTCTTATTTTGATGCAGTATTTGTCATGCTTTAATTTGAATTTCTCATGCATCCTTGTTTCATTTTTTTCTTTAATTTTCTCGGATGAAGGAGGAAAATAGAATATTCCAACACGACCTTTGTGGATATTCTTAAGAGTTGATAATAAATATGGTTGATAATCTTTGTATGAGTTTTCTTTGAAACCTTAGCCGTTGAAAGCATTCTATTTTTCCTACTACCAAACGTAATTATATATTTGACTATTTAGATTACTTGATGACTTTCAAAGATCCCAGCGATGAAATATCAAGAAAATACCATTTTGTCTATAGCTACATACCAATGTATGCTTAAGTGTTTGAATGCTCCGTGATTGTACGATCACATCAACAAGCTCAATCTATTCTCTTTTTTTTTTTTCATGGTATGCTCATGCATGTGACATTTGAAGAACAATTATGCTCATCTATTTTGGTGTATTCACATATTTTAATTAGATCTAATTATTCTTATTCAAGGTGAAATATGAATTATTTTTTCTAGGGTATTCATAAACTAACACATCAATGTGCGGGACCCACATTTTGCCACGATGCTATTTCCACCAAAGGCGAGACTCGTTTTTTTATTTATTTTGAATAACCATTTTTAAAACTGTCGAATGCCACTTATTTCCTTGTGATTTTTAAATGAAAAAACAAAATAAAATAAATAAAACTTTACGCGACTCCTTATTTGTGTACAGCATTATTGGTAAAAAACTAAATCTAAACTTATGCTATGCTTACTTTATCTGAATCGTATGGAACTGGGAGGAATGTATGGTAGTGAGTTGTAACACCCTCTGGCTTCCATTATAAAAATGAATTACCCTGCTTAAATGGGTTTAGGTGGTAATGATAAATCAATTAGTCATTACATTAAATGTGATAAAATAAAACTCAAGTGAAGAAATGAACCTTGGCGCGATTAGAGAACTATCAATAGAAAATCATGTTATTCGACACAACAAATATGTAAAATTAATTGATTAAAATTGGTTATAGATCGAATTTTTGTTTGGGTAAATATTAGTCAGTATATTTATAAGACACCTTCATGTGAGAAACTATATCTATAGTGCTGTCATCGCTATTGTTTGATCATATTTAAAAGCACTTATGCATCATTTTAAGGTGTTTGGATGCATTACTACACAAACACTTATAATAGCTTAAATTACTGAAAAAACCATCTTAAGCACTTATAAAATTGAAGTGTTTGAATAAATAACACTTGTCATAATTTTAAAAAAAATTAAAAAACTAAAGAACTAAAATTAATATTATACATATTTCAGCAGGCTTAGTGATAAAAAAATTGAAAATAAAGTAAAAATTCATTTATATCACGAAAACATTTATAATTTATCTGTGTCTAGTATAAAAAATCGCCCAATGAGCCGTCTCTTCTCTTAAATTTGTTTTTTAATATATCAAAAAGTTATAAAAACTAAAATATTATATGTTTTTTCCTCATTCAAATCTTTAATTTGGATGTGTTCTATAAATTGAACATGATGTCATAATGTCTTACCGTAGTTATTTAAGACCTGAGATCTTAGGGCAGCGCTGGTAGCCAGGCGAAAAGGGTATCTTGGCGCAAAGCAGCCTTAATGCAGACTTTTTAAGTAATGTTAAATTCTGACCTAATATAAGTAAAATTCTGTCTCTATTTAAATATTTTAATACATAGTTTTTGCTCCCCAATGATAAAATACAATAAAGAATGGCATTAAACATAAAATCAAACATCGCTAGTGTTTCTCATCATCACAAACATTTCCAAAACAAAATAACAAGCAAAATAACAAACACCATCAGTTTTTCATCATTACAAAATTCTAAGCTCCAAAACAAAATAAATACTCATGGATTTATATCAAATTCTAAATAAAAATCATCTAATAATCATGTTTTGTAATCATGATTTTCATATTTTTAATTTATATGTCAAAAAAGTTTCATATTTTTTTAAAAATTTTACCTATGTTTACATGAATTTTAAGTTATTTTCTACTTTTTACATACTTTTTCAAAAGAATTTTACCATTTTTACATAATTTTTTGGAATTTATTTCTTTATTTTAAAAAAAAATTTCTATCTTTTATATAAATTTTCAAAAATTTTACCTATTTTTTTACATAATTTTTCATAAAGTTGTTATATATATATATATATATATATATATATATATATATATATATATATATATATATATATCTTTCATTATTTTCCGGAAATTACATTTTTGTCATTAAGATAACCAGTTTTATTCTTCCTTATAAGCTTTTTTGAGCTTATTTTAATAAACTTTTCCATTAAGCTTATTGGAATAAGCTAAAAATGGCTTATAGGGTAAGCTATTTTTATAAGCTCTTTCAAACATCTACATTTTTTATCTAAAGTACTTATGTAAGAAGATAAACTAAAATAAGTTATAGATAAGCTCTCCCAAACGCACCCTAGAAGTCAAATTATTTGTTAAAAGGATACATGAGATGTGAGCCCTCACTTAAGCATTTTATGTTACACAAATTAACTCCATTAAATATTTCATTTTATAGGAACTTATTAATTAACTATAAACTTAAATTTTTGAAACCCGATTTGAAATTTAAAGTTTTGAAATTGAAGTTTGAAATTGAGAATTTTGAAATGAATTTTGGAAATTTGGCAATTCTTGAATTAGAGATTTTGAAAATTGAGCAAATTAAGAACTTTAATTTTTTTAAATTTGAGATTTAGAATGTAGAAATTGAGAGATTTGAATGTTTAAATTATGACACTTTCAATTTTTGAATTAGAAATTAAAATTTGAAATTGAAAACTTTAAAATTTGAAATTGGAAATTATGAGACTTCTAATTTTGAAATTGAGAATTTGTAAATTTAAACTTAGAAATTGAGGACCAAATTTAAAATTAGCACTTGAATTTGAAATTAGGAATTTGCAAATTTGAAATTGAAAAACTGAAAATTGAAATTGGAAAATTGGGGAATTGAATTTTTAAAATTGAATAATTGAATTTTGTGAAAATTAGAAATTTGAGAATTTGAATTTTGGAAAATTGGACACTTAAATTTTAAAATTAAAATGAAAATTTAGAACTTGGAATTTTTGAAGGCTTGAGTTTTAAAATTGAAATTTGAATTTTACAAAATGAGAAGAATTTTGAATTTTGGAAAATTGGACATTTGAATTTTTTAAAATTGGAGAAATGAAAATTTAGAACTTGAAATTTTGAAGACTTGAGTTTTAAAATTGAAAATTTGAATTTAAAAATGAGAAATTGGAATTTTGAATTCTTAAATTGAACATTTGAATTTTAAAAATTGAGAATGAAAATTAGAATCTGATTTTAAAATTTAAATTTTCAAATTAATTTTAGAAATGAAATCGAATTAACAAGTTGTGCGACTATTTGGCTGTGTGCCGATCGAGGATGCGAACATTAAAGGGCTTCAATAATAAATGACCTAATGAGTTAATAAGGCGAAGAGATGATAGGGTTTTCTTGACTAAGTCCTAATTACCCAAGAAATGACTCCAATGAGTTCGCTTGGGAGTAGATTAAACCTAATGAGTTCTACACAATAGATGGAATAAATATAATGAGTTTGTTTAAGTAAGGGCTGGAAATATAATGACGGGTCGAAATGGGCTGATTGAAATATAAATTGCCGGTTCTAAACATAGCTTAATTTGTCTTGACTAAGTTTTAAGATGTCTGAACCTAATTTAATCATTGAACAAGATGTCAGACTTGCACTTGAATGAAATGGACTCCAAGACGTTTAATCTAATCTGGGCGGCGCCTTAAGTATGTTGACTTAATTTAATGAGTGCCAATGGATGGGGTTTGGCTTTAATGGATTAGATATTGGGGACTTGATCCTATTAGGCTCAAGGTTTGTCAATGGATTAAATTAACTTTGATCTACTGGGCTTAGGATATGCTTAAGGGAAAAGGGTTTTGAAAAAAAATGTCCATAAATAATTAAATTGAAGTATATTGTATCACCATGTTGTTGAAATAATAACAATAAAAAGCAAAATGAAATAATACAATGATACATAAATGAGTGAAGTAAATCTGAAATATTATTTTTATTTTTTTAGAAATTAGAGAAAATGATTTTAGAAATTTTTAGAAGTTAAAGAAAAAAAATATTGTCATTTTTTTAGTAATTAAAGAAGATGATTTTTTTATTAAAGAAATGATTTATTTTTTTATTATAAAGGGTTAAAGAGATGATTTTCATTTTAGAATGAAAATAAAGATTTTTTTTACCTTTAAAAGATAAGAAAATGTTGGTTTTAATTAGAAATGAGTTTGACATAATAATAATAATAATACTATTATTATTATTATTATGATAAAGATAATATTAATGATGATAATAATAATAATAATAGTAACAATAAGAATGAATTCACTGCACTCTCAACTATCTTTTCATGCCAAACTCCAAAGTCTCTCTCCGAGCCCTTTGAGAAAACACACCAGTTAGTTGTCCTCTCCTCTTCGCTTCTTCTCCCAACTCTCCAAGAAAAATCCCCTGCTCTTCCATTTTCTCCCTCTTTTTTTCTTCTCTCTTTCCCTCGAATTCCTCTCTCCCTTTCCTCCTTTCTCTCTTCCTTCTCCTTTCCCCCTTCTAATTCTCTCCTTCCTGATCTCCTCTGTTTTGCCATTTTCCCCCTTGCCTTCCTCGTTTTTTTTTTCTTCCCCCTTTCCTTCTCTTCCAACCTTTTCCTGCTTCCTTTTATCTTTCCTTTCCTCTAAGCCTCTATTCCTCACCTTCTCTCAAAAAGAAAAATCCCATGAGCCCCTTTTCTCTCTTTTCGCTTCCATTCTCTTTTTTTCCCCTTTTGTCCTCTTTCTTTTTCTTTTCCTCTTTTCCTTCCCAAAACCTCTTTTGTCTCCCATTTTTCTTCTTTTGTCCTCTCTCTCCCCACCCATGTCTATAGTATTTTGCAATTTTTTTCCCATTTGTATGTAAACATATCTTTTCCTATGAAAATAAAAATAAACTAATATATAAATATAAAATTGTTATATAAAAATAAGTGAATTTATTTTATATTTTAAATATATTTTTTTTTTAATTTGAGAAGATAAATTTTTTTATGTTATGATTCTTGTAAACAATTGTGATAAAATTCGCAGAAAGAAAACAAGAAGACACAGAATTTATGTGGTTAGCGTATGCATACATCGAGAATGACTACTCAAATTTTCTCTCATCATTGGTACTGATAATAAAGCCATCGACAAACGTTTAGTGTGAAACACCCTTGCAAAGAATGAGATTATAAGAAGAACTGGCTAATAAATTCCCAAAGTTCCACTTCTTAACTGTGGCATCATACTCAATCGACATGGCATGAATCCACTTCTAGGTTCTTTTGAGAGAGATCGATGATATTAAACGACCCCGAGCCCAAATTCCAACCCAAGCATAGGGATCCAAACCAAACCGTGGACGCTCCTAATGGCCATTTTATTAAATACATTTCATTAATATAAGCGTTTTCATTCTCAAATATTTATGGAAGCGATTTCAATTTGGGGCAAACCCATAAACATTTACAAATTCAATGCAATTCATTTACAAAATTTGCATTTAACCAAAAATGGCATTTTACGTCGTTTACAACATAATATCTAAAATCGTATTCAGATATAGGTACAAAAATAATTTCGGAGTTGAAATCTTTTTATTTACAAAACAATGTCATGCTCAAAAATGTAGGAGGATGCATGACTTATATTAATCGTGAACTTTTGAATGACTCAGTTCTCGAACTTGGGCCCGCTTTCAACTACTCTTTATCACTTCTGGCACTCAGGCATTGTTAAACAATACGCTACATTTTCATGCTTAGTGGTTCTATACGCTCTATTCATTTCAGCCTCAATACTTAACCATACATTTATCAAAATAATGCATTTCATACACGTCTATGCAACGAAAAGATACTTATACAAATATACTTTTAATATTATTTTTCAGCTTTTGGTTTAAAATTTCACATATGACTATAGAGTCAACATTCACTGCATGATATCTGGGGCCAGGAATCATGTCCCGCCATGCCCGCAGTAATGTGATCACATTCAATGATTACAATCTCACATTGGACTATTGAAATTAACATTCACGAGGATTTCATCAGAATCCTACTCGCTTGTCATTCAATAGTAATGCGATTTCACATTGAACAAATATTATTAGCTTACTTCATGATGAATCTGGCTTAGAATCCCACAGGTCGGTCATTCAATAATACATTTCAAATCAATGTTCACATACAAGAAATTCACTTATAGTTCAAAATACATATGTGTGCACATATAGATATTTGACAAACATGTCGAATGCTAATAATTCAAATCAATATATATATATTTCACAAATAGAACTTGAAATGGGAATTGAGTCACAGAGAATAGACCAATTTATCGATCCCTTGTCTCTTTCGATACCAATCCTAGGTCAGATTGTCGTCTTCACCCGCACCTAGTTAGAAACAATTTCTCCACTCTTAGTAATTGAACAATTAATCATACTAAACAAATAATTGTTTCTACGAGGCAACAGGCACAAGATGCTTTTCTCTCTCGATAATTTATATGAACCCCCATTAAACCTTTATTAGTCCATGCAACCATCTGCGGTACCAATACGTGTGGTCAAACAAAAATCCAAAAATTGCTCATTGTGAACAGTAGCTACGCCATGGCGTATCCGAAAGGTGCCATTTTACACCTCGATCAAAGGGCGAGTATCCCATGCTCGCATATTCACGTCGCAGCTATTGGCTCTCTACGCTATGGCGTAGAGCCCGATACGTGATTCCCATATCTAGACCAAAATCAAATTTTAATGGATACATTTTACTAATAGGGGCAAACACATATTTTTATCAAATTCACTCAACAAGTTTTTGGCACCGTTGCCATTGGCGCAGTGCTAATTACTTGGTAAAATTTGGTCTATACAAAACTCAGTCAATTAGTAACTCAATGGTGAAGTCTACATCCCTATACAGAGGTAATCCTGATAGCTCATCCAGAAAAACGTCCTCCCACTCACAAACCACCCGAGGTAGACCCGAATCTTGTCTCACCTCGTCCTTCATGGTAAGGCTTGCTAGCCAACCCATCAACTACCCGTGCCATCTAGAATTGTACACGGCCCGGGGTAAAGCGCTATCCCCTCTACAAACACAACACACTACTATCCAGCAGTAGCAAGAACCTCCTACTAACACAATCAATGACGACTGATGTGCCACAACTGTCCATCCCAAGGATGACATCAAACTCCGACATGCCCATGACCCTAAGGTCCACAGTGAGTCGAATCCCTGAGATCTCTAACTCATAACCCGACATATTTGATCAACGTTCACCCTAGTTCCTAGGGGAGAACTCACATGCAATAGCTCTTCCAACGTTTCAACCTCTAAGCCCAAATCTTTCACACATCTTTAACACCCGCCTCTCGATGTTCCGCAGTCATCCACTTCAATGGTCATTGTCACATGACCATCAAGTCCGTGCTGGGTCTCAGAGGGAGAAGTCCCACAATTTTACCCTAGGATGGACAATTCTCGATCATCCTCGAACTTTCTCACTTGGGCCATGTCCGTATTACATAATCATTAGCTTAAACTGCCAATTCAAAGGAACTTAGCCATGTATTCAAGCACTGTCATCGTTCCTTTTTCAGTTCTAGGAACTCCCGAGCTTTTGCATGTCGAGAAGATGCCGGGAAATATTTTCCCATGAAGAGCTCACATAAATCTTCTCATGTCATTACCTTCAAGTTCCTTGAGACTTTGACCCAATCCCACCATACTTGGGATTTGCCCTGTAGCTGGAATGCAGCTAGCCTTATCCTAGTGGCATCGAGGCGATCTCCATAAACTTTGAGATCCCTCTCATGGTCTAACTAGCAGTGCATGTGCCAACTACTAATGTGACCTCACATCTCAGACTAATCCGCTCATTCATTTCCAAACCCTGTATAAGCTATGTCTTCTAACCTTAGTGTTCATCTTTTCCATATACATTTTACCATTCATATAATTCACAACACACAACACAACATGTATACATTACAACACAAAAACATGAAATGCACAATGAATGCAATGGTCTAACCCATGTCCATCAAATCCTAGGTAACGATACCTAAGCTTTGATAACAACACAGATGTCCTTAAAACCCGAGGGTCCGTTGACTCACTTATCAACCCATCTAAGATTCTAGGATGTCGGGTAACCCGATACCACACTGTTGTGTCCCCTTCACCAGGACCCATAATTTAACAAAAATCGGACATAATCTCTTTTGTACAAGGAGCTCTACCCAAAATACAACTTGTAGAATATACAATAACATGACCCATCCTAGCTCCAATATAAATACAACAACACCGTGACATGGTCCATTTATATAAAGTGGCCCAACCGGCCCATTTATCCATACTAAAAATATACAAGGCTATACTACTATAGTCCCTTAAGAGTTTAATTAAATATCTCCTATACAAAAATACATGCTAGAACTAGTCTGCTCCAAACATCTTTTTACAAAAATGAATACAAAGCCACAACTTGCCTTTCTTCACAATTGAGGCTCGAGTGAGCCAGCTCATCCACCTAAAATTCCTGCACTTGGAAAGGTGGGATCCCATAAAGGATGAGCTACTCCCAAGAGAGTAAACCCCATAGGAGGCTCCTCCCCACCTAAGGCATTCAATGGTCATGTTCACACCACATTCACCCAAGTAAAAACATGCAATTTCTACTTCGAATCCTACATACATGAAATAAGATGAGACTAATCATGTAACATGCACCCGAGTCTCCCACGACTCCCTCTTACTCGAGTCCTACTAACCTCATCACACCATAGAGATGTCAGAAGTATGATAAAACTCATAATTCAGACATGAATCAATGATCATTTTACAACAAAATTCATTTCTTTTCAAAACCAAAAAGCTTTTGACATACACCTCAATGATCATTTATATTCAAAATCAAGTGTCTTTTGTGGTAGAGAATTTGGTCTCATTGCAGGCTCTCGCAAGCCCATTATACTTTCAATGGTTTTCACCGTTGGACATATATGTATAACCAAAAATAATCGGGGCTTTCACCCATGTGGGTAGGGGGTGGTATCTATTTCTACCTCGTTTATTAATTCACACATTTTCATTTTCTACAAAAAGATGCAACCTTTCGACTTGGTCGGATGTTGTCCCACTCAGACTGAAACTATTCAACACCAAATGCAAACTGATTATAACTATGCACTCACACCCATTCTCATATGTCCCCATGCATATGCAATGCGATGTGCCATTTCATGCCTATACTATGTCACATATATAATGCTATATGGGAAAATCTCTACTTATATTACTATCACCCATGCATCATGGACAATTATATCAATCAAAGACAAAAAATTTTCAAACACCACACATTTCATGTCAACATATTTGTTCTAACAAACAGAATTAACACCAACAAGTCATCACCAATTAAGTAATGACATAATTTTATCCTAGGCCAAATTGTAATACACATGTCCACAAATAATGCAAACAGTTTCATGCAATGGTCTTATCCATACACAAACTCATCACGTGTTAATACATTAGGACACATATTGACCTCCAATCAATTACCACTAAGTATGTCACTCAAACTTGCCAATGATAACTTGGATCCAAGACTAGTTGTGGTGGTTAGAGATGCCCACAAAACATTCCACACAACAATCCATAATACTACGTAATAGTTCCAACCCAACTGTAAACTAGTCCCCAACAAATTCCAAAATCTGACACAAACCATTAAATGTAGCCTAAGTCATGTAACTCTGCAAATGGACCACAACTTGGATGTACAGGTCCAATTTGGGTGATTCAAAACCAAGCATCAAGTTTACAGATGCAGCTATAATTTCCAAGGGAACACTAGTCAAAATTCTCTTTTCTAAACCAGAAATCAGTCCCAAAATCCGGACGTTGTATGGGGTCAAAACAGTGGCCTTAGTCCTTAAAATGGACCAAAACTTGAGTTATTGAGGTTCAATTTGATGATTCAAAAGCCACATCAAGTTCTCAGATGGTACACTCCATGAGGGACATTTAGTCCACTTCCCCTTTTTCCGAGCTTAAAAACCAAATCCAAAATTTGGACAAAGTATGAGTAATTAAAATAGCTCTGTGGTAGTCCCTAAAAATGGAATCGCTAAACTGAGCTACAGATATCCAATTGTGGGTGATTCAAAGCCTAACCTCAAGCTTTCTACAATTGCAGCCACAATTTTCATGAAGAACACTAGTCCAAATTCTTTTCTAATCAAAAACAAACTCAAAATCTGACATTTATAGGGTCAAAATAGGCATTATTCACTCATCCTGTACTTTCCAAACAGCCTAAAAATAAATACAACCAAACAACTCTTAGAGAAAATAGCCAAAAAGTGTAAGAATAACCCCCACCCTCAAGCCTAGAAGAAACCTTTCTTCTAAGAAGTCTGTGGGATTAATTTTCTAAACTCAATCTTTACTTTAACTACTTAAGTTGAACCTTTCTCAATCCACTATGTTTTCTTATCTGGCGCGAGTCTTCGCCGAGTAGATGAACTTTCGCTTCACCACAACTAATCCAACCCAATCCCATTGATATAGAGTCGGTCTCGCCATTTCCTCCCTCTCTAACGCTTTTCCAAAATCGCCTCTCCTCCACCTCCTGATTTTTCACTTCTTAACTTAAGTCTTAAAGACTCACCACACGCGCCACATGTGTCCATGACTGTCCGTATCCGTTTTTACCAAATAATGATTTCATCTACCAAGTTCCTAATGATTTTAAAATGAACCTTACTTAATTTATTTTCCACTTTCGAGATTTTTCTCAAAATCTTGTTTATGGGGTCCACCAGGCACCTGACACCCCGAAAATCGTGAAAATCTAACTGTCTCGGAATTCAACGAAATTCGTCTGGGTAACTATATTTCACGAGACGAATCCAACGGTGAGTCTGTTTCATCATCCGAAATGTAGAAAAACTCTATTTTTTCAACTTAAATATAGTGACAATTACCATTTACATTTTTAAAAATTTCTAAATTTCTACCTGGTTTTTACAATACATACGATATGATTGTCCATGATACATGATGAATTGTAATTTGTTGTCCATGTGGCATTCATTACATATGTGACATTGATATGCAAATGGCATTATACTGCATATGCATGGGGACATCCTTACTTCAGGTGAGGCATGGTCAAATCAACACCACATTTGGTGATTGATAAGTGTGCTCGCTACTATTGTGTAATTAAGTTCAATAGAGTCTGACTGTACTCTGCTGACATGAAAACTTGTGTCTAGTAATAGCAAGAAGGGTTAGATACTCCCTCGTGAAAGACTCCTAAGCATAGTTCACATCCAATGAGGAAAGTCTAAAAGGTGTAGCTAGTTTGGAGCTCAGTAGTTGAGATCGGAATGTTGATGTGAAGTAAGAATTGTCAAATGTGAACATTGCATATGCACTGTGGGTAGTCAGGAATTACTTCCTAATAGGCGTGACTCACCCTACACAAGAAAACATCAAAGTAGATATACATTGCGGACACTCATCCTGGGTCAGTAAGTGCATAAGAAAGTCGACTCGTGGCTATTATAATTCTTTTGTAATATTTTTTTAAAGTAAACCGTCTTGATATGTATTTTTAAGTGTTAAAGAATTGTAATTGAACTCATATGTACTATTTTAATATAGCCTTGCATGTTTCTACATGAACAAATGGCCCATGCTATGGTATTGCAAGTTGTTTGAAGGTTCCTACAATGGAGACTTTGTCCGGACATTTTGTTAAATTATGGATCCCGTAAATAGGATAAAGTGTGGTACGAGTTACACGATATCCACAGCATTCCAAGGATGATGGATGTCTAACTAATTCTGATTTTGAGATGCTTCGATATTACACACGGTTTTTTTGAAAAAGAAAATTAGGAAAGAATTTATTTTGTTATTGGATTGTGAAACATAAATAGGTTCTAGTGTTTTTACTTGAGATTTAAATCAAGCTCTAAATTCAGCTTGTAATAATTGAATTGTTTGATTATCTTAGGTTTCCTAGAGAGTGCCACTATAATTGAGAACTTCTTTACAAACTTCAACATTTTAACCCTTATTTTCTTTTTTTAGTGTATTGTTAAGTGTTTGAATGGTCCATGGATTGTAACGATCACATCAATGTTTCCAAAATTTTCTGTTTTCACATCTGCATAAAAATATATTTATTAATAAACAATTATGCTCATCCATTTTAGCCAGATCACTTCATTTAATGAGATCTAATTATTCTTTACACATGAATATAATATTTCTTAGGCACTTTACAAACCAAACACATGGATTTGTGGGTTTTGTGATTTTTTTTTCCATGTGTATGTTGTTGGGAATCTCTGCATCCATGAAAATCCTAAGTGAATTAAAAATGTGTGTCCACTTCATCGCATATCATGGTTCATATTTTTTAGAAATTGTACATGTCCGTCGTGAGACACTTCCTGGCTGATTTATAATTCTATTTTCCCCATTTTTGTACCACGAAACTATTTCTCCACTACTTTCCCTACTTCATCACCGCCATTTCGTGATTGTTCCCGTAAGTCAGTTCGCTTCAGGTCCTCCGATCCGTACCACTGGCGGAACGAGATCCGTTTCCTCATCCCGAGACGATTGTCCACCATTCCTGTGACAAGCTGAGGGGCCAAATTGCCTTAAGGACACAACATTATCGCTGATCACTCCGCTTAATTATCAAGGCTTGAACCGCAGTTTGTTTCTCTATATTTATTTTTCGTTTCGTTTTTTGAACGAACACCTAATACATTGTTTTCGTCTGAGAGACTTGAATAATTAGAGAACTACAATCTTACAATCTTAAGACGAATTTTGCATTTTCTAGTCACTGCTTTCGTGGAACGAAGCTTCGCTCGCTTTCTGCGAGGTTCGACTTCATTTTTTCGTTTTTTGTTCGCTTCTATAAACGTAACGCTTTTCATTAAAAAAAATATTTTAACGCTTTACATTAAAATGTTCGCTTTCTCACTTCCGCTTCGCATCGTAGTAAAACGGTTGTTTCTCGGCTAAAATTTGACTCAATTTTTTTTCCTACATCAGCAAAGAAGACGATTTCAAATTCGACTCAAACATTTTTTTTCCGCATTTACAGCTTTTTGATTAAAATATTTGTTATATTGTCTAAATATTTTTTGGTAAAGGCCTTACCTTTTAGATTTCCTGTTTAGGCATGAATTTCGTTTAGGCAAAACCAAAGATCTCTTGTGTTATTTTTATATTCCAAGACACTGTGACATGATTTATCGCTTGTCTAAGTTTGCAAAAATAAAGAATCTGTTTATGTGTTAATTTAAATATAGATTTAAGCATCGCTTCTAGTTTAATTGTTTTATTTTAGATATTATGTTCAAATATCAACTTCCAAATAAACTATTTTATTTCAAAGATTTGCCGCGCTTTGTCCGCTTCTATATTTTCCGTTTTATTCATTTGTTTCTCATAATGCAGTTTTGTCTATTTGTTTTATTGCGCTTTTCAAATAGTCAATATTCAAATTTGACTTACTTCAAGCTTGTATCGCACTTTTACATTAAAATAATCGTTTGGTAAATCTATTCAAATAGCCGCTTATTCAAATTTGACTCTTTCGCTTTCAGATCGACTTTAAATCAAACATTTGTTACAATGATTCAAAAATTTTGACAACGATTCTGTAAGACCGTAGCCGCTTTTTTCATTTTTGAAGACTGCATTTTTCGCTTCTATCGTATTATCGATTATTCTATAACGGTGTTCTATACCGGTATTACTTATACGCTTTACGAATTTATTTCTTGTTCGCTTTCGCATTTGTTGCGCCTTTCTATTGTTATCACCTTAAAGACTCAGCTTTTTCTATTTCGTTGTATTCAAATTTTGGAAGACGAATTCACTCTATTTGTTTCTCAGATTCAACATTTTTTACTCATAGTCACATTAAAAATATTTGTTTCAGATTCAAATATTGTTCTTTGTTTTTTTTTCTTTATCCTTCATAAATGGTTTCCCGCCTTTCGACCGCTTAACTCTATTCGAATCATGGAGAAAAGCCAGAAGGTTCAATGGTAAATTATTTCAAGAGATGACAACAAAGATGTTGTTCTATCTCACTAATCTTGAACTTGGCAAGATTCCTCAATGAGGATGGTCCTAAACTGACGTTGAGACAGACAAAGAAAAGTTGGTCAGTCAGGATGCATGGAATCCCGACCCGTGTCGCAACTATGTCCTCAACGGTCTGGAAAATACTCTCTATAACGTCTATAGTCCGCTGAAAACGACTAAGGAGTTATGGGATAGTCTGGACAAGAAGTACAAAACCAAAGATGCCGGACTGAAGAAATTCATTGTCGGTAAATTTCTGGACTTCAAGATGGTTGATTCAAAGACCGTCTTAAGTCAGTTCAAGAGCTTCAAGTGGTTGTGCATGATATTCATGTTGAAGGAATGACTCTAAGTGAGACATTTCAAGTGGCTGTTCATTTAAAACCGCCACCATCCTTGAGGGATTTCAAAATTATCTCAAGACAAGAGAAGGGAGTCATTACTTAAAGACTTGATTGTCTTGGGCTGAGGATTGATAAGACAATAGGTCAGTTTGGTAAATAAGCCAAGAATCTGTCATACAACGCTGCTACTGGAAGGATCTAAACCCAACAAGAAGAGGAAAATGCCTGGCAAGTCTGGAGATGGATTCAACCAAGGCCTAAAGAAGTTCGTTGGCAAGTGCTTCAACTGTGGCAAGTCTGGACATCGAGCCAAAGACTGCAGAGCCAAGAAACGATAGAAAACGCAGGCTAATATGGTGGAAAAGATCTCCAATGGTGTTGATGATATCAACGAACCGCTATGATATCCTAGAAAGTGTATGGCGGAAACCCCATGAGCAGGATTGATATTGGTTAAATTGGCCACATCCGTGTAAACAGATCGATGTTTTCATCCTAATACAACCGTAAAGTGATGAAAACTTTATATGTGTAATTCATCAACCTCTAAGGTTGAAGGTGTCGGAAAGATTGCTCTAAAGATGACATCTTGAAAGATTATGACACTACTTAATGTTCTGCATGTGCCAAATGTTCGCAAGAATTTAGTGTCAGGTTCTCTCCTTAGCAAGAATGACTTCAAGTTGGTTTTTGTATCTGACAAGTTTATACTCTCAAAAAATGAGATGTATGTAGAAAGGGGTTATCCGAGTGACGGCTCTGTTCAAGCTAAAATGTAATAATATTAAAATCCAAGGATGATTTGAATAAAGTTGCTTCTTCTTATGTGTTGAAGTCTTCTGGGTCACGGCATGCTAGACTAGGACACATTAACTATAAAGTCAATAAAGAAATTAATGAATATGATTGTCATTAAGTTTACCTGTCCAAGTGAGAAATTTATATGTGTCAATCTAAATTTTCTAAGCCCCCATTTCCACTCTGTAGATAATAGAGTTTCAGAACCTTTAGATTTAATACACACATATATATGCGATATGAAATCAATACTGTCAAGAAGTGGTAATAAGTATTTTATTACTTTTATAGATGACTGCCTACTAGATTGTTATAGTTTACTTGTTTAGTAGAAAAGATGATGAGGTTGTAATGCTTAAAATTTATAAGGCCGGTTGAAACTTAGTTGAACAAGAAAATTAAAATCATATGAGTGACAAAGGAGGTGAATATGAATTTCCATTTGAGTGGAAATTTGTATTTCGAAGCCTGCATTGCCACCAAATGACTTCTCTTCTTATACACCATAATCTAATGGAGTGGCTGAATAAAACTGCCTTTGGGGGAAACAATGAATGCATTGTTGAATAGTTCCGCTTACCTTTACGTAATTTGTGGGGAAGCCGCTTTGACGGCTTAATTCTATTTAAAATAGAGTACCCCACAGAAGACACAAATAAACCTTGAGAAATGGAAAGGCACGCCTAACTTGGAATTATCTCAAAGTGTGGGGGTGTTCGCTAAGGTTGCGTCCTTAAGCCTAAAAAGGTTAAGGTAGGACCAAGACCGTTGACTGTGTTTTTACCTGATATGCCTGCACAGCAATACATATCATTTTCTTGTTCACAAGTCAGAGATCCCAGATATACATGTCAATAATGATCATTGAACTAAGGGACGTCTGCTCTTGGAAAATATACTGGGAGCAACATAAAAAGGAGTCAATTGATAATAATAAGAGGTCTCAGATACTATATCTAGAAGTGATCCAATGGAGGATGAATCCTAGACGTAGTAAAGACAAAGGACTTCAATGCCTTTTGGACCCGAGTTCTTAACGTATCTCGTTGGAAAATGAACCTGACATTCAAAGAAGCCATGACTTCGCCTTTGGCCCCGTTTCCGGAAAGAAGCTATCAAATAGTGAAGTTGAATCCATCTTGTCAAACTCCTACATGGAACTTGGCCGACCTTCCTCCCAAAACCACTACAATGTAAGTGGATTTTCGAGAGGAAATGAAGCGATGGTGCTATTGATAAATATAAGGCCAGTTTGCAAAGTAGTGCTGATACAAGCAACAAGAAGGTCTTGACTATTTTGACACTTATTCACCTGTTACTAGAATTACATCTATAAGGATGCTAATTGCTATAGCTGCGGTGTATAAGCTTGAAATCCATCAAATGGATGTGAAAACGGCCTTCTTAAACTTAAATTGAAGAAGAGAATATATTCGAACAACTCAAGGGTTCATGTTCGGGACAAGAGCATAAAGATGTTGACTTATCAAGTCATTTCTATGGATTGAAACAAGCACCAAAACAATGGCATGCTAAATTCGACGGTCAGCGTTGTCGCAATGGTTTCAAGATTAATGAGTGCGATAATGTGTATATGTTAAGCAAACTTTAATTGCTTTGCCATTTTATGTCTATATGTAGACGAGTGCTTATAAATGTGCAAATACGTGCGAGACTATTAAGAAAATCAAATGCTTGCTTGCAAGTAAATTTGAAATGAAAGATGGGGGTCGCTGATACATTTAGGAGTTAAAATCCATAAGACATCTGGAGGATTAGCTCTATCACAATCCCATTATATTGAAACGATTCTTGGAAAGTGCAAGAATCTAGGTATTGTACTAGTAAAGACTCCGAATAGATGTTAATTTACATCTTTCTAAGAATACTGGTGAAACAAAGTTCAAATGAGTATGCTAGTATACTATGGCGCTTTAATGTATGTCATGAACTCAGACTAGGCCTATTATTAGCTGCGTATTAGTTAAGTCGATTTATAGTTAGTCCAAATGAAAATCATTGGAAAGCTATGAAACGCTTATTGGCCAATACTTAAAGCATACTACATTATGCTGCACATATTGCATCCTATAAAGATTTGAAGGATACCGTGATGCAAATTGATAACCGACACTAAAGACACAAAAATCAACAAGTGGATATGTATTCACATCAGGCTAAGAAGGTCTTGGAAATCATCCAAACAAACTTGTATTGCTAGATCCACTATGGAATCAAAATTTATTGCTTTGGATAAAGTTTCATGGAATAGTTTCAGTGCCTTCGAAATTTTTGGAAGATTTTCCTAATGTCCAAGGCCCATGTATGTATACATCAGGATAGCCGGGGCTTTCGCAATAGGAAGGGCAAGGAAATGTCATCATATAAGGGTAAGTCTGACACATTACGTCGAAGACATGACACAGAAGACAAACTTTTCAAAGGGAATTATCACCATCGACTATATGTGAAGTCAAGATAATATTGCGTATCCACGACAAAGGCCTAACTAGATGATATCAGTAAAACATCAAGGGAAATGGGCTAAGGCCTCTAAACAAGTCATCATAGCGGACACCCTAATGAAGTTGGACTGAGATCCCGTGGATCTAGGTTCAAAGGACAACTAAGAAGACAAGCAGTAATTACCTAATTTGTTTTACCCATTCCCGACAAAGACAAGATTAATATGTGAAGGCAATAGCTTTTAATGATTATGAAACTATAGAACAACCCATGTGAGTGGTAGAGGGTCAGTCGTGAAATTGACAAGGCCGAATTCTAAACACTCATGAGACAGCGATGTTCATGGCCAAATGAACACAACAAGAACCAATTTTGTTCGAGAAATAGTCAGGTGATTTCATTGGTTTCAGCTTACACGAAGGCTGATGCTCAAAGACATCAAGTCTAATGATTGGACCGAGTAAGCCCGGAGCAGGCTCTCACTACAAGCCCGCCCCGTACCATTTATCCCGATGCAACGCTTCATGGAATAATCGTACCAGACTTTCATGCATACACGGAGAGTATTGATATCAGAACTTTTCATTCATGTGGGGGATTGTTGGGACTTTGGTATCCACAAAATCCTTAAGTGAATGAAAATGTGTGTCCCACTTCGAACAAACACATTGTTTGGTTCATATTTTTTAGAACAAACATGTCTGTTCGTGGAGACACTTCCTGACTTATTTATACTCCTATTTTCCCCATTTTTTAAAATAACGAAAAATATTTCTCCATTCTTCACTTCTCCATCACCGTCATTTCAGGTAAGGACCGTCTCTCAAGTCAGTCTATCGGGCCCGATCCACTCCACTTCCTGGAGAGAGATCTGCTCTCATCCCGACGATTTCAGTCCATCCCCATGTCGATGTGGGCCAAATCATCTAAGGACACAACGTATCGCTGCCTTGATCTTCTTTCTAATTGTTTGTACTACAGGTTTGTTTCCTTCATATTTTTTTTGGTTTCTGTTTTTTGAACGAACACGAATACATTGTTTTTGTCTTGAGAACGAACACTAGAGAACTACAATCTTTACATATGTAAACATATCTTTTTCTCCTATGAAAAATAAAAATAAAAATTAATATATAAAATGTTTATTTTTTTCTAGGTATTCTACAAACTAACACATGGATACGTGGGTTTTGATTTTTTTCCATTTGTATGTAAATATATCTTTTCTCCTGAAAATAAAAATAAAAAACTAATATATGAAATGTAAAATTGTTATATAAAAAATAGAAATTTATTTTATATTTTTAAATTTTTTATTTTATTTTGAGAAGATAATTTTTTATGTTGTGATTCTTACAACAATGGTGATAAAATTTGGAGAAAGAAAAGAAGAAAGACACACAGATTTACATGATTAGGGAGTGTGCATTTATCTAAGAGAATGAATTGCCAAATTCCTTTACTATTATTGGAAATAAGATGATATATGAAGGTATTTATAAAGACATTGAATATGGTCAATTTACGAAAGTACCTTTATACTTTAGACCATAAGTACAACGGGTACTTTGTCCCACAACCCCAACCTATTATTTTGACCCCTAACAATAGAGGATATGCATGAAAGGCATTGTGACCCATATGTCACAACGTCTTACTTTCTTAAAATTTTAAAAATAATTCTTAAAAGGTGACTTCTAACTTTCTATACTACATTCCGAAATTTCCATTAGAAAAAGGTTTTTTAGCGAAAATTTATTCAGAAACCTCCTGAATTAAACTGTTGCATCCAAATTTTAAATCAAATTTAGATAATTGATCATTTACTTTTGGGCTTTTTCCCCCTTTTCTCTATTCTTCTTTTTTCTTTATACTTATGCTTTTCCTTCTTTATTCGTCAACCAATAAGCTTCAACACCACAAAGAGAACATAACCCACAGAAAAGATACATGCTAGATAAATATCTATAAGAATTACGAGAACTTGTAATTTCACATGTGCTTTTAATTGCAAAAAGAAAATTTCACATTTCTTCTTTCTAATCTATTTATGAATATTTTCTGAATACACTCAATATGTACATTTGGCTAGTAGTCTGTTTTTCTTTTGGGATTTTTGGAATTTTAGTTTCTTGATTAGGTTCAAGAATCAATCAACCAATCCGGTTATCTTTAGAAGACTACACACTTTATAATTAAAATCGATGTAGAACAGTTATGATCTATGTGAATGATTTTTTGAAAAATACTTAAGTTTGTTATGATCTATGTGAATGATTTTTTGAAAAATACTTAAAAGTTTGTTATTATCTATATGAATAATTTCTTGAATGACAAATATAAGTGTGTATTTCAGTCACACCAAGTGTTACCAATTTGTTCGGGTTTAATCTGCATCAACTGAGCAATGAACTCCAGAAATGGGTGATCCGCGACTGTGACGGTCGCTCCGACGATTTCAAGTCTACAATATGGAGAGGAAGATGAAGGTGATTGAGATACTTGGAATTGCATACCCCTACTCCGTGGGGATCTTTCCAATTTATAGGGCTCGGTTCCCAAATCTCCGCTCTTATTTCCGCTCTTATTTTAGGAATAAGATATGTTTTTCCTTATTAAGGATTATCCTTTTAAGAAATAAAGGATAAAATCTGTTTTTCCTTATTAAGGATTATCCTTTTAAGAAATAAGGAATAAAAACATTCTTTATCAAGGATTATCCTTCCAAATAAAGGATTTAGATATCGTAGAAATTCAGACAAATATCTACTTTGTGTATTTTCTCTCAGACGCCCCAAACTCGGGGTCCGTTGGATCATCTACAACTCACATTTCTCTGTGAATGCTCTGCAACCCGACACTATTCACGAAAATCGGGTAGATTCTCCTTTGTATGGGGAAGATTCCAACAAATACAAACCCGTCCCAATCAACATCATAAGACATATACATGGAGTAAACGCCATCAGCCCATAAACCAATACTATCCAAATAAATCCCAATATATATTAAATAGTTTCAAGAGGTAATAAATTATCCTTATACATCATATATCAAACCTAGGTTCTAATGTGTACATAACAAAACCAGCTACAACCACAAAGCTTCTTCAAACGGCTCTAAGATGAGCCGGCCTCCCCTCGAACGCCCCCGTACCAAAATATCCCCATAGGGTGAGCTTTAATGTCCAAGAGGGAATCACCCCTAAAATGGGTTACTTCCCACCTAAGTGCATATGCAATGCTCTAAAGTAAACACATTCAAGAAAATTCGTGATCCTACTTGAGTCTAAATGACCAACCCATTTCCCGAGTCCTCACCACTCCTCACACTTGTTTGTAGTTTCATGTATGAGAAAACATCTTTTCAAAACAAAACTTGTTGTTTTCAAAATATTCATCCGAAGTGTCGGTAAAAATATGGACTACCCTCCGAGGAGAATGTGTTAGAACTTTCTAAACAATACACGCTCCTCCGAATGGTAATTAGGACCATCTCCAACACCATTCTCCTCCGAAATCATTATGAAATTCCTTTCGCAATCCATGTTGCTTTTCAATTTTTCATGTCATGCACATACCTAATTTCTAGGTTATTACTCCTATGCTTATGAAATGCATTATGCCATTTCACACAATATATACAAATACATGCAAATATATCATCATGCATATTTACATAAATTAAATCACACAAAGCATGTTATGTGAATTCTCAATACATTACACCAAAATTAGCTCATGGGCTAATTTATCAAAACACGAGCACTACAATTTGAATTACTCACCATACAAAATTTCTCACAAAATTAATTGCGAACACTATTCACGTGAATAGTAAAACCCTGTTAATGTTGCTCACGGCCACTACCCAACGGTTCCACTCTTGTGAACCCAAAACCATGGCCATTTTCACCTCATATTGATCAAAACATGATTTAATGCATAAATCATACCATTAATGTTCTTAAACAGTCCGCGGACTCCGTCGCTGCATCAGACAAACGAGTCTATAATTCACACTTCTATCCTAAGTTTTGGACCGATCAAACGATCGTTCAAGGCCTCAAACCAACCAAAACATCCACAAAAAAAAAAAACACTCCCTAAAACAACAAAGTAATCCTCGCATAAGGATGTCAACTCCCACTCACAATGGGTGGGGAATCCCCCCCAATTGTCGAAACCCCCAAACCGAGCCTCACATCGCTTCCCCGCCGTGAGAACGACTTTCCTTCGTCCGAAGGAATCCGACTCCGCTGATTAGTTTCGGATCTTTGCAGAAACTACTCTCTCTCCTCTAAAATATCACCATTTCAGCCACCGAGATCCCCTTCGCTGCTTCCATCGCTCATTTGTTTTATTCTTTTAATTTGGAGAAGGTCATTCACTTTTTTGTCTTTTCTCATTTAAAATTTCCAAATGTCATCCATGCCCTTTGCTTGATTTCCACACGTGGCACAATCCCTACTGGTCCGTTGACATCACTCTACTCATGCAACATGTCACATGAGAAGATGTTGGTATGGACTTTTGTTACATCAAATATCGCTTTACAAAGACCCTGATACTTGTGCTCGAACGTGCAAATCCCGATTGTCTCGGAATTCGACGAAATTTGACGTGTTAGCTAGATTTCGTGAAAGACGATTCCAACGGTGAAATCCGTTTCATCATCCGAGATCTAGAAAAATTTTGGATTTTTACCGAAATTACGATTTTGCCATTTTTCAGAAATTTGAATTTTCTGGGGTCTCACATTCTCTCCTCCTTAAAAAGAATTTCATTCCAATTCCACGCATGATCAACTAATGCAAGCATGTAACCTCACCTAACTCCAAGACAGTGTCGGGTATGACAACCCAGCTAAGGTCCAATTACTGATAACCCGGTGGCTATCAACTCATCCATGTCAAGAATGACATCAACAACCACTATGTCTTCCACTCTATACAATCCACCATGAGGCTTTAATCATCAGATCTCGACCTACGATCTCGACACATCTGTCCAACTCTCACCTTACATCCTAGGAAAAATTTCACATCATCTCTCTAAAGGTCTCAACCTCTAAGCTCAAACCTATCACACAAGATTCATTAATGAATGAACATGATGCATCCAATTCAAACGCTACTCTAGTCAACAAGTGCGAGAGTAGAAACATACCCTGCTCATCCAGCTGATCTGCATGCTCAACCTCTGGCACGACGACGTAAAGACGCCCCTGTGTCCTCAACATTCTGGCCTGCGAGCTTTGTACCCCAACTCCTCACTCCACACTCTAGCCCTCCCGTCCCACTGTGGCCTGGAGGTGCTTTGCCTCAGAGCACCCCCGCAATCAAATCGGGTTCTCCGATCTCGTACTAGGGTGTGAAGGAATGAACTGCGCCTTCTCATGTCCTATGGCTAATCAGGATCGCAGGCCGGCCCCAAAACCGGATCCTGCCTCGGGCAATCCCGCCTCATATGTCCAAAGCCGCCAGCAATGGTAACACATCTACCCAAAGATGGATCGGGTAATCTAATCTGTCCCCGACCATGGTCGTGGGCTTGAACCCTCGTGAACCAGAGAAGCCCCGGGCTTCTTCCCTAACTAGAAGAAGACCAACTCTCCTTTCTGCTACTAACACTCAAGGCCCGAAAAAGGCCGAGCATCCTGATCTCTCCGTTCATGGTCGTGGCTATCCCAACCACGAGTCCACATGTCCCTAGGCGAGTCCTACGCCATCCTGCTTCCTGACGGGACAAACTCCCCTGTACCCCATTCTCGAATCTCCTAACCTTGGCCATACCAGGGCCAATGCATCATCAAAGAAACGAGCTATTCCGTGAATTCCAGCCAATGCATCATCACATTCATCGTCCCCGTCGCCCAAGAACCTGTAAGCCTCGTGATGCCTCGCAAAGATCCCCGTGAGCACTTACCCATGAACAACTCTGGAATTTACCCATGTCATCAGCTCTAGATTCTAGAGGTTCTGCCCAGCCCACCATACTTCGAGCCTCACACTCTAGTTGAATCTGTAATAGTTTGATCCCCGGTCGCACGAGGTAATTCCATAGCCTCTAACACCTTCTCAACCTATAAACGAACCAATGGTCTGCCACCATCGGATCTCCTCCCTCCCCGTGAATGCTCTGAGGATGACGCGCCTAAACCTCCTCGAAGGTTACTTTCGGACCCCCGACTACCCGCTATACCACCAAAAAGATACAGTCGCGATACTCCACAAACACAAAAAGGCTTGCCGATCAAATACTACGTCGGTCAAATGCTCTGGTGCCTCGACCAAGACTCTCATGGGCTGCCCCCACTGTCGGCTCCTCGACTAGCCATCTACACAAGTCAAATGGCAGTTAAATACAATGCAGTATCTCTAAGGCATAAACACAGCCCCGAGACACTATTCATACACAGAATACAGTTCATATACTATGTCTCTACATTCTAAGCATTGCAAGACATAATTCACATGTCAAATCATTTTTATCCACAAGAATTTTATTTTCGAAAATTTCATTTTTCCAAAATTTTGTCTTATTTTCATTTGATTTATTTTATTTTTTTTTCAAAAATTTTATTCCATTTTTTTTTCTAAAAAAATCAAGTAACAAAGGTTCATGAATGTTATCTAAACAGTTGGGACTTTAAACAAAGATTGAGTCCAAATAAAGTCATGCACTAAGGCACAAACACGACCTAGGCCAAAGACACTCCAAGCACAAAGGCACAAGACGCATGGCCGTGATCGCGGCCGCATGGCCTGCGGTCGCACGCCGCAGCGCCGTGGTCGCGGCACCCGCATGCGGCTCGCTCTTCATAGCGCCGCCCACGCCAGATCAGGCCGGGCCGGGTCGTCGCAAGACACCCCGTACCGCCGCACCCCATACAAAAATTTCTCACAAAATTAATTCATGAACACTATTCAATGAACAAGAAAACCGTTATTGTTCACTAGCCACTACCCAACATCGGCCCACTTTCAGGAACCCGAAACCATGGCCATTTCCTAGCCATACACATCAAAACATATCAATGCATAAACATACTATTAATGTGCTTAACATCTTCGTGGATCTCATGCACTGCATAAACGAGTCTGTTTCAAGCACTTTATCCCAAGTTTTGGTACCGATCAAACGGCAGTTCAAGGCCTCAAACCAACTGAAACATCCACAAAACACTTAAACAAAGTGTAACTTCAAGTAGGATGAAACCCCTACCTCACGGTTTGGTCAAACTCCCCGAAACCGAGCCCACGCTGCTGCTCCTCGCCGCATGTAATCCACTTTCCTCGCTTCGCTGAACTACTATTTGATTTAATCTCGGATGTCGGGATCTCGAGAAGCTTCTCCCTCTCTCTACAAAAATATCATAATTTATTGTGCATCCCCTCGTTTTCCCGCGCCCATTTGTTTTATTCTTTTAATTTGGAGAAGGTCACTATTCACTTTTTTGTCTTTTCCTCATTTAAAATTTCCAAAATGTCATCCATGTCCCCTTTGCTTAAATTTTGACATGTGGCACAATCCCGACCGTCCGTTTCGATCATCACTCTACTCATGCAACATGTGTCACATGAGTACATGTTATATGTGACTTTTGTCACATCAAATATCGTTTTACGGCACCCGATACTCGGTACTTATAATGTAAATCAGCGTCTCGAATTTGATGAGGTCGGCGTGTTAGCTAGATTTGGTGTGTGATTCAACCGGTGAAATCCGTTTCATCATCCAGATCTAGAAAAATTTTGGTTTTCACGAGTACGATTTTGCCTTTTAGAAAATTTGCGATTTTACGAGGTCTTACATTTTCCTATAACAAATTTCCCATATGCGGTAAGATGGCCGGTTGGGGGGACTCGGGGATCCCATATGGAGTTTAGGGTGCCCTTACGGTGGGTTCCCATGTGGTTTGCATAGTGGGGCACACTTGTGGGCCTCTTCATGAGGTGGGCCATGAAGTGGGCCTACACGGGCATCGAGCCTATTGAGTGGTGGGTATGGGCTTAAAAAGCCATGGTACTCACAATGCCCTTTGGTGAAGGTTGGTACTTCTGCCGGTCAGGAAAAATATGGTGTTTTAAACATGAGTGGAAGGAGAAAGTTGAAGGGACTTGGAGAAGTGTCACGTGCATTGAGCGTGTGTTTGAATATAAAGCGCGTGTGAACGCATGTTTCTCAACATCGGTTGATTGCTTTCGAGATCGAGAGGGGGCGCGATGAGCTCCTCTTGTCGATAAAGAATTCGCGGGGAGTTGGGCTCCGGCCCGCTTTCCTTCCCATAGCCCCGTCATACCGTCAGTTGCCCGGGAGAGGTTGTTAGGGGTGAACATTTTGTTCTTGCTGATCTTTTGAAGTCAATTTCCGGTAGCTCTTTCCTAGCGGGGTGAACTTGAGAGCTTCAAGTCGAGATCGCTAAAGGGGCCTTAGTTAGCTTCGTCCGGCTTGATCAGTCACCTTTGAGGGAACAAGACTCACAACCTGCCCTCCAAGTGGTGAAGAGAAAGAAGGCACAAGCTAAGAGTCTATGCTATGTTTAAACATGCGTCAGCGGGTTAGGAGTCTAAACGATGGACTTTTGAAAGTGTCAGCAAGCTTAGAGCCTGGAGTCTGATCTTTGAAAGTGTCGGGTGGCTTAGAGTCGGAAGTGCGGCATTAAAGTGTCGGACGACTTAAGAGCAGTGCGGCATTAGAAAGTGTCATACGGCTTAGGCCACAAGTGCGGTCTTTTGAAGAAGTGTCAGACTGACTTAGAGCGAAATCGCGGCATTAAAGGAAGTGCTAGAAAGCTTAGAGCCACAAGTCTGGCCTTTAGAAAGTACCAGATGACTTAGAGCCAGAAGTATGACATTAAGAAAGTGCTAAACGACTTAGATTCAAAAGTCTAGTATTAAGAAAGTGTCAGACGGCTTAGAGCCAAAAGTCTAGTATTTTGAAAGTGCCAGACGACTTAGATCCATAAGTCTGGCATTAAGAAAGTGTCATATGGATTAGAGCCAGAAGTGTGGCATTAAAGAAGTGTCATACGACTTAGAGCCACAAGTCTGGCCTTTATAAAGTACTAGACGACTTAGAGCTAGAAGTCTGGCATTAAGGAAGTTCTAGACGACTTAGAGTTAGAAGTATGGTCTTTTGAAAGTGTCAAACAACTTAGAGCCAAAGTCGGCATTGAAGTGCCGGCGGGTATAACAACGATCTGGTCTTTTGAAAGTGTCAAGCGACGAAGCGAGTTTTCCATTAGAAAGTGCGGGACGGCTTAGAGCCATGATGCATGCGGAAAAATATGACGACAAACATGAGTGCGGGATGTTTTGAGAGGGTGTTAGAACGGCTTATAGAAGTACGGCATTAGAAAGTGTCGAACTGACCCAGAGCCGAAATGCGGTCTTTTAAAGTGCTATCTGACTAGAGCTAGAAGTCGGCATTAAGAAAGTGTCGGGCGGCAGAGCGGATAATGCGGTCTTTTGAAAGTATCGGGCGGCAGAGCCGAGGAAGTTTGGCATTAAGAAAGTGTCGAGCTGACTTAGAGCCGGAAGTGCGGCATTAAGGAGTATCGAGACCGGCTTAAAGCCACAAGTCTTGTCACGCCCCCATTCGATCCGACCGAATAAGCGAATCGAACGGTCGAGGCGCGAGACATATACTAGGACTCATTGACTGTTCTTTCTCAGGCCGAACTTGTACTGTGGTTATCTGGCTTGATTTCTATAATAACAAAAATCATTTTCATTTACAAAAGAACTACCACGAGTGGTGTCCATCAAAATCTATACCATATATTGAGTCCCATTTACTTATACATGTACATTTTTTTCTAATACAAAACCGAGGAGAGATCATAGCAGTGCGATGAGCACATCTACGAGGCGGCACCTTCTGGCGATGTGGGATGTCTGTCCTCTATCCTTGTCATACCTTACATGCACGGATTGAACACCAGGTCTTCAAGCTTTACGCTTAGTGGGAACATAAGCATGGACAGCCACCCGATAGTGGCCGTCACAAGCTTATACATATGCATTTCATATATACATGCATATTCATATAACTTTTACTACTTATCATCTTTACATTCCTATTGCATGTCACATGTTCTCACGTCTTTGACATATCTCTATCTATACTTTTACTATATTCCTATGCTTTGTCTTCTTTTACTTATCTCTATCGTTCTTAGCACTTATGCATTTCTATCATGTGTTCATAGCATGTTCCATCTATTCATTTAGGTATGTTTATCATATATTCATATCATATATGACTTTCATGGTTATATACTATACCATTTGTTATGTTCGATGTTCATGTACTATTCATGTACTGTGTTCATATACTTATTTCATATACTATATTCATGTACTATTTTCATATACTGTTTTCATGTTTTACTTTTCATATTACTTTCTCTTTCATATTAACTTTTCAGATCATTTTACATTCTTATACATTTTCATATATAGCAGCCGGATCGTATAATCTCATGTTGCAGAACTTATCATCACATAGCAGTGCTATGCTTCTCATATCATATCATATCTTTTCACATGTCATATTCAAATCATTTGTTTTATGTTTCATGCCTGCATAAACCTTAGAAGTGGATAACGGAAATAAGCCCCATTTGTGCAGAAAGGTCTTGTATATACCAGTATCATCCTTTATCTGAGCCATTGACCTATACCGATGATATGATACACGAGGTATCATCAGCTGTGCGAAGGCCGGTGACCATCTTATAAGAGACCCGAAGGCGCTATGGTGACTCACCGGGGCCACCCAGTTTGTCACACCCCACACCCTACTATCGGCAGGTGTGCCGGCCACTCCACAGAACTCCCCAGCCGTTACCTCTACGACTAGAAAATCTGTGAAGCGGCGTGTGCCTTGATCTCGTATAAAAATTTCTTTTCTAAACTTGTGATTTTATAAAATTTCGGCCTCTTGTTGTATATAGGACATCCCAAAACACGTATACACAATTTTACACATTTCCAAATATGGCAGCCAACAACATTCTTTCAAAGAGCCTCAAGCTCACACATTTCACAAAACTATACTATGTACACATATGCTCCATTATACAAATTCAAAGTATTTCCCTTCTGAAGATTATTAATTACAACACGATACAAAAGTCGGGAGAATCTACTATCCCACGTGCGTCTGGCGTGCACGTACACGAATAGTTTTAAGCGAAAATAATGAGCTAAGCGAGCTCGGTGAGTGTATCTTTTAGAAATGTTTTTTGCTTTTAAAACATCTAAAAATTGTAAAACTTTAGTTTACATGATATTTTCGAAGCTATTTCTTTCTTTACTTGTTTACTTTAAAAAGTTTAAACTTTTATTGCTTGCTACTTGAAGTTTATAAAACCTTTCAAAAACCTCTTAGCAACGCATATCTTACTTTAAAGTTTCAAAAACTTTCTCAACTCTTGCTTTAAAGTTGCTCAAAACTTTTCATAAACCTTTGCTTGATAGTTTCTCAAAACTTTTCATAAACACGGGAGCACAGGCTCGCCGCATGCTTTGAAGAATAAAGCCGAGACTGGGCTCAACCGTTTGCTAAACTCTCCGGAGCTGGGCGGCCGGGGACAATAGTTGATTTTTCAAAAGCGTATATTATACTTATAAAACATCAACCGGAGCTATTTTACTTATTGTCTGCTAGTGAACCGCAGGCTGGGCGGCCGTGCCGGTGGAAGGACACGTGTCGCGTCACCTTTCCAGGTGAATATGGTGGAATTGACACAGGTCGCCATCACCATAATTTGGTTGGAAATCGCAACCTTATATACTCCACATCGTGCCACGGTCTCCTTTAAATGCATGATGTATGTCCCTACGTTTGGAGCCAGGCAAAACTAAAATGCATGTATGAGATCCTAACACCAGGTACGTACGGAATACCTACGTAGGTTTTCTTGCTTAAGAACTAGGGAAGGCACATTTTCTAAACATTCTTTGCTTGCGATTGCTTGCTTGCTTGCTCTTTGAAAATGGTTTACAGAATTTAAAACCATTTGCTTGCTAACGAAAAATGGTTTAATTATTCAAAAACCATTTACTTACTTGCTTTCTTGAAAAATGGTTTACAATTTAAAACCATTTACTTACTTTTCAAAAATGGTTTAACTCAAAACCATTTGCTTGCTTTCTAATTTATTGCTTGCTTCTTGAAAATGGTTTGCAAATCAAAACCATGAAATACCAGTGTAAAACGATTTATAATAATAATAATACACTAGTATTTGGAAAATGAGTTTGAAACACTCACCTCTTTGCTTGCTAAAACTTGAGGCACGATTTCACACTTTTCCCTTTACTTTTTAGCCTACACTCCAACGTCTGACGACATATTAATCGCCTATGTATAGCGTATAAACTTAACGTACTTCACCACATGTGAAACCACTTTAAGGTCACACAACATTCATATAAAGTCAAATTAACAATTTACCCTTGAGCACTAAAAAAACCCTAACAAAAAAAACCACTCATTTTGGTACCCTTTTTCTCATACACAAATCCCGGGTTCCATAAACTTTAATTTCCTACTTTAGTCTCCAAAATACTACTATGTGACACTTAGAGCTCTTATATGCCTACGAGTTGTTGTCTTGTGCACTTTCTAGGGACGGGCGTTACAAAAATCCTCACCGCCAGAACATTTCGTCCTCGAAATGAATAAACTAAACTTCCCAAGGGAAGGAAAATACCTCATCACGAAAATAATTGAGGGTATTGGCGAGTAGCATCACGGGCCTCTGGTTCCCAAGTAGCTGCCTCCTGCGTGATTCTTCCATAAGACTTTAACGAAGGAATCACCTTAGTCCTCAACACTTGTTCCTTGCGGTCTACAATGCACTTACAGTATCTCCTCATAGAGTCAATTCTCCTTTAAGCGCCTTCAGTTTGCTCTTTCAATATATGTGAAGGATCGGGATATATTTCCTCAACATCGACACATGGAATGTATCATGAATCCTTGATAACTCTGGGGGTAACTTCAACTTGTAAGCCCCTGCGGCCCACACTTGCCCACAATCTCCTGGAGTCCAATATACCTCGGACTAAACGCCTCGTTTCCCAAATCTCCAACACACACCAAGGTGAAATCTTCAAAGACTTGGTCACCTATCTCAGCGCAAGTCTCGGCGGTTGTCCGCATAGCTTTTACGTCTATCTCTTGCTATCTTGAGTTATCACGAACAACTTTCACTTTCTCACGAAGTGATGCGTACTAGTTCGAAGGGGCCATACTAGTCTTCTCTCATAACCTCATCCCGGCTGTGGTCAGGCATTTCTGCCATACGATTGCCTCGAATGGAGCCATATCTATACTGGCTTGATAGCTATTGTTGTAGGCAAACTCCATTAGTGCCAAGTGAGTATCCCAACCTCCTTTGAATTCCATCACACAAGCTCTCAGCATATCCTCTAACGTCTGAATAGTCCTCTCTGACTGACCATCTGTCTGAGGATGAAATCTTTGTCTTTGAGAAATGAAGGCAGTACCCTAATTTGTTTACAAACTAGGCCAAAACACGGATGTGAACTTTGGGGTCGATTTGAAACTATCAGCTGGAGACCCCATGAGTCTCCTTATCTCGTCCACATACAAGCGGGCTGACTTTTCGAGGAGAGATCCTCGACGATGGCGGCGAGAAAATGACGGACCGTCGATCGATCCAACTATCACCCATATCGCATCATGTTGCCTCTGAGTCCGTGGAAGACTTGTCACAAATCCACCAGTGATCTTCTCAGTTTCCATCTTTGGAATAGGGAAGTAGCGTATCTTCCTGCAGACTCTGATGCTCACGCTTCCTGTGACAGTTAGACATGCAGGCAGAAACTTGCAATCTCTTTCTTCATCCCATTCCACGGTAATGTTCTTTCAAAGTCACATACATCTTTGTCTTACTGGATGCATAGCATACGCAGATGAATGTGCTTCTTCCATAATGTCTCTCTTCAGCTCGCCATACTCTGGCACGCACATTCTCTGTCCTTTCACTATCATGCCATCATCTCTAATTTGAAACTCTGCTTTCTTTCCTTTTTCTATCTCTTCCTTAAGCTTAATCATCTATTGGATCTGCGGCGCCTGTGGGAATCGATCCCTTCCAGAGAGATTTAACATGAAATGTGGCTAACAAGGCTCCTGAATTCGGCCTCCAATATCGCCTACTAAAGCTCTTAGATCCACCAACGGTGGAAGTAACCCTGTCTCATATGAGACAAGAACTCTCGGTCGCCTACTCAAGGCATCTGCTACGACATTAGCTTTCCACTGGATGGTACTCAATAGTACCGGTCGTAGTCCTTAATCAACTCGAAGCCATCTTCTTTTGCCTCGGGTTTAACTCTTTCTAGGTGAGAAAATATATTGAGAAGACTCTTATGATACGTAAAGATCACGCAGAACACCATATAAGTAATGTCTCCATATCTTGAGCAAACACGGCTGGCGCAGCTCTGAGTCATGTGTAGGGTAATTCTCCTCATGCGGTGTCTGAGAGGCATATGCAATCACCTATCATTCTGCATCAAAGAGCACAACCAAGGCCTTCTTGGGAAGCATCCTTGTAAACCCTGAGCCCATCTCTCTCCCATTTAGTAGCTAGGCCCGGAGCGCTGAAGTCGATCTACCTTGACTCCTCTAAAACTCTGTTGTGAGCATCCACCCAATCATGACATCTTTCCTAGTCGGCAGTCGATTGTTTGCTATCTTGGAAGAACCCCTCAACAAACTTCTGTAATATCTGCTAAACCAAGGAAGCTTCTAACCTCTGA
This sequence comes from Tetrastigma voinierianum, assembly GCA_016808115.1. Lineage (NCBI taxonomy): Eukaryota > Viridiplantae > Streptophyta > Magnoliopsida > Vitales > Vitaceae > Tetrastigma > Tetrastigma voinierianum. The sequence goes on from JAEQBH010000968.1 coordinate 69,589, forward strand.
TGACACATTCTTTGGCGGTTTTCCAATTTACCACGGCTTCTATTTTAGGGGATCACTCACCCCCTCGGTGAGATCACGTGACCTAGGAATGCCACCTGTCAACCCAGCCGACACTTGCTCAACTTGGCATACAAGCGTCTCTCCTTGAGTGCACGCACAATCCTCAGTGCTCAAGATGTTCCTCTGAACTACCTGAATACACTAGGATATCATCAATAAAGACTATGAGCGAACCTATCCAATCTGTTTGAGTTCATCAAATCCATGCATGGCTGGGAGCATTAGTCGAGCAAACGGCATCCACCATAAACTCATAATGTCCGTGGCGTGTCACGAATGCGATCTTAGGAACATCACCTCCTGCACCCTGTTGATGATACGAGCCTCAAATCTATCTTGGAGTACGCGGGACCCCTGGAGGCGTCGAATAACTCATCGATCCTTGGGGAGTGGATGCGATTCGGATGGTAACTTTTGTTGGCTGCACGTAATCTATACCTGACCGCAAACTCCCATCTTCTTTTTCCACGAAGAAGCGCAGGCTCCCCATGGGGGACATGCTCGGTCGAATGAGATCACTTACTTAACAATTCTTCTAGCTGAGCCTTAAAGCTCTCCTGACTCTGCGAGCCATCCTGGGAGAATGGAAATGGGCTCGATCCTGGGATCGAATCAATGGTGAACTCCACCTCTCTTCTGGAGGTAATCTGCAATATCATCTCAGGAATACATCTGGGAACTCCACAACAAGCTGAATCTCATCACGAGAGTCCTCATCTGTTTCCACCACATAAGCTAGATAACCTGACGACCCTTACAGCGACATTCTCTGGCATTTGTCATGCTTAGAATCATGCGGAGAAGATAACACTCTACATATTCCCTAAACTTAACCTCCAATTTCCCACGCCTATATGCAACTTTACTTCCTTTTATAACAATCTAATGTGGCTACATGGCGAGATAGCCAATCCATCTTGAGAACCACATCAAAATCCCTAAATATCTAAGGCCATGAATCCGGCGGGAACTCTGTCCCTGATCGAGCTCTACTATCTCGACTATAAATACGAGGAATAACGGATCTCGGTTGGAAGGAAACTCTCATACGACCCTCTAATGGTACAGGTCTCTCTATCTGGGCGATCTAAGAAAGGCACGGATGCAAATGAATGTGTGGCTCTGGGTCACTAATGTATAAGCATCATGATCAAGGATAGAAATAATACCGGTAACCACGATAAGATCTGCATCCGCATCTTCTTCAGGTCACGACATATACTCACGACTTTGGTGCGAGTCTGCATGCGTACCTGAGGCCTTGCCTCTACCTCACACCACGGCCACCTCTGCTGCGGCTGTGTTGGCCTCTGGCAGGACACCTCTCCCCAGGCGACCTACGTGTGCTAATTTAAATGCGGGGTAGCAAGGCGCTCACGATGTTTCTGCACCAACAGTGAGGACACACTCCACTAATAAAATGGCCTTCACGGCCACAATGGAAACCTACCTCTTGAATCCTCTTCGCTCCCATGGTGTCGCCTCGACACATATGACATACGGGAGGCTACGGGTGCCCTTTGCTATGGCCCAGGGGGCCTCATTTGATCCACGACTAGGGGTAGCTCCTCGACCTGCACCTCGACCTCTGTAACCTCTACCCTTGTTCCTCTTTCTGCTGTACTGTCCAGAGCTCTGTTGGGAAGTGCCTGGTGCACTCCTCTTCCTTTCTTGCCTACTCTGATACATAGCCGTCGTACTTTGCTCCAACTCTCGGAAGTACGCCTCGGCCAAGTCCCAAATCTGTATGAACCGCGGACAAATGCTCGGATCCGGTCTTTGTAATCGACCAAAAACCTTTTGCACTTCATGGCCATCAACTTGAATATATGGAACGATCTAAGCTAGTTAGAGGCCTCTTCTCATAATCGACCCGACATGTTCTTACGTTCTAACTTTGAAGAACTCCCCTCGATTCTGAATCCCTTATGACTTTGAGGAAAGAACCGCCAGTGAACTCTTGTTGAAATTGGTCCCCTTGATATGCCATTAGGATACCTCCTCTCCACGGCGTCCCACAATCCTTAGCCTGTCTTCCATGTGAGAAGCGGAAAAACAAGACTCTTTGCTCGTTTGTCGGCGCCTTTCAGTAAACCTTATTTGCGGCGGTCTGCGTAACAGCGCCTGCGGATCTGCGCATCATATGGCTTGGCGCCCGGCTTTTGTACTCTCTGCTCGGCCTCCCGAGTTAATAACCTGCAGGTGGTGGTGGAGGCTGCGACTGCTGACAGCGTCGCTAGCCTGGCCCTAGCATGTCTGTGCCACACCGCGCCATTTGTAAACAATCGGCACCCAGGCTCGCCGGTAGCGGATGGTCGGCTGACGCGCCTGGCTGGCGGAGGTGATTCATAGAGGCGGTAGTGGAACCAGCTATGTGCCATCCCTCCCGGGTACTTAGGGACGGCTCAACCGGAATATTTCTCTAGGGCGACCTCGCGTCCTGCGCGGCAATAGTCGCGTATAAAAAAATCAAGCTGTTTAATACTTTGAATCACCTTATATGTATGTACTTTGGTGGAAAATGCACATGGTTGCCGGTAGTGTAAAATAGTGTATACAAAAACTGATGTAGCGCTCCACTTATGCTCTCACGATACCACCTTATGCACCGCCTCCTGCTTTGTCTTCGGCCGGGTGTCGCGAGCGCCACTCCTGAAACTCCCAGTATGAATTACCTCTAGCGACTAGAAAATCTGTGAAGCCCGAAGCGTATTGCTTGCTTCAATCTCGTATAAAAAAAATTTCTTTTCTAAACTTGTGATTTTATAAAATTTACGACGCCTACTTGTTGTATATAGGACATCCCAAAGCTTCCTTATATACACAATTTTACACATTTCCAAATATGGCAACCAACAACATTCTTTCAAGAGCCTCAAGCTCCACACATTTTCACAAAACATACTATGTACATACATATGCTCCATTATACAAATTCAAAGTATTTCCTTACAAGATTATTAATTACAACAACGATACAAAAGTCGAGGAGAATCTGCTATGCTCCCGGCGTGCGGCGTACTGTACACGGAAAATAGTTTTTAAAGCGAGAAAATAATGAGCTAGCCGAGCTCGGTGAGTGTCTCTTTTTAGAAAATGTTTTGCTTTTACGAGAAAAACATCTAAAAATTGTAAAACTTTCGTTTACATGATATTTTCGAAATATTTCTTTCTTTACTTTATTTTACTTTAAAAGAAGTTTACGAAACTTTTATTGCCCCTTACTGGTTATAAAAACCTTTCAAAAAACCTCTTCTTGTGCCTTATCTTACTTTAAAAGTTTCAAAAACTTTTCTCAACTCTTGCTTTAAAAAGTTGCTCGAACTTTTCATAAACCTTTGCTTCAAGTTTCTCAAAACTTTTCATAAACACGGGGAACTGGGCTCGACGCGTCTTTGAAATAAGCAGGAGGAGGGCTTTGGGCTCGGCCGTTTGCTAAAACTCTCGGAAGCACAGGCGGCCAGGGAACGATAGTTGATTTTCAAAAGCGTATATTATGCTTATAAAACATCAACCCTTTAGGCCTATTTTTACTTATTGTACCCTAGTGAACACGGGCTTTGAGCGGCCGTGCCAGGTGGAAAGGACACATTGTCGCATCACCTTTCAGGTGAAATATGGTGGAATTGACCTGGGTCGCCATCACCATAATTTAGTTAGAGCTCATAACCTTATATACTCTGTACGTGCCACGGTCTCCTTTAAATGCATGATGTATGTCCTAAGTTTGCCGACCAAGCAAAACTAAAATGCATGTACGAGATCCTAACACCATAACGTCTGGAATACCTCGACCCGGTTTCTTGCTTAGAACTAGGAGGCTGTTTTCACAAACATTCTTTGCTTGCTTGATTGCTTGCTTACTTGCTCTTTGAAAAATGGTTTAATTTAAAACCATTTGCTTGCTAGTGAAAAATGGTTTAATTATTCAAAAACCATTTACTTCTTGCTTGCGAAAGATGGTTTACAGTTAGAAACCATTTTACTTACTTTTCAAAAAATGGTTTAACTTCGAAACCATTTTGTGATTTCCTAATTCATTGCTTGTTTCTTGAAAATGGTTTGCAAATCAAAACCATGAAATACCCGATGTATGATTTATAATAATAATACATAGTATTTGGAAAATGAGTTTAGAGAGCACTCACCTCTTTGCTTGCTAAAACTTGAGGCACAGTTCCACTTTTCCGCCTTTACTTTTTAGCCTACACACTCGACCGAATCGGCTGACATATTAATCGCCTATGTATAGCGTATAAACTTAGTACTTCACCACATGAGCACTTTAAGGTCATTACGACATTCATATAAAGTCAAATTAACAATTTACCGCCGAGCACTAAAAAAACCTAACAAAAAAAACCACTCGTTTGGTACCACTTTTTCTCATACACAAATCAGGGTTCCGCAAACTTTAATTTCTACTTTAGTCTCCAAAAATACTACTATGTGACACTTGAGCTCTTATAGTACCCCTCAGTTTGTTATGCTAGCTTGCACTAGGGACAGGCGTTCTAAACGTGATCAAACAGGATCTATCTCATCGGCAAGCCGGGGCCTCGATATCTTGAGAACTTATATCTTTTCAGACTTATTCTTCCTAATAAGTGCCCATCTATCCCTCTACTAGGCTCTAAGCAGACAATCCATTTTATCTCATTTTCTATACATATCTCGCAAAGCATGAATAAGTATTGTTATCATGATTGCTTACAATATCTATATTGCTAAATCTGTATTAGTTCTCATATATATGGCTTTGTATTGGGTTCTCTTATTTCTCTATAATACATATATTCCTATATTTTTCTGTACATGCATTTATATTCTTATATTCATATATGCTTATCATTCGTGTACATGTACTCATTCACAGTAGCATCTTATATCTTGTTAACTTATATCTTCATATTGCTATTATACTATCATATCTTATGACATATACCTATACATTTCTATATATGCGTTTTACTTGTGCTATCGGTGTTCTATCTCCCATGGGAGTCTGAACATAAACTATTCTTTAATACACAATTTTCCTTGTAGTAAACTCACACCTTTTTATCAGTTTCTTATTGGAATTTTGCCTCAAAACATTCACTTTGTGGACTGAGATACAAAAGGCGGAAGCGGACTCAGGTGCAATGCCATACTGAGATATGGTGCGGTGCAAGATCAGGCGTGCACCTTGCGTAGAAGTGTCGAACTAGCAGGGTGTTGAAGCGCGGTCATGTATCGTGCCCAAGCAGCGATCCTTATGTAAGTGCGCCCACGTGATAGAAAGCGTCGTAACTAGCGGGAGTCTTTGAAGCCTTGATCATATATGTCTTGTCATTCAAAATATCGATCTTAAGCACTCATACATTATCATTCTCTGAGCTTATCATTTTATTCTTTTCTTCTATATTCTTTCCATATCAAAAACTACTTATGTTGCTATTTCTTGTTCATATCTATCTTATATTTATGCATGACTCTGCTCGAATTAATATATCTTCTTACTGTTTTTCCTTGTTATGGACCTAACAGGTTCCACTTTATCCACATATATGTAACAGTTCTTGACTCAATGGGTTTCCATAGGTCCAAGAACACCAGTCGGAGTTGATGAGGAGATACATGGTATTAGTTGGGAGTGTCACAGTGATCAAATCCACGAAGCTGGACGAGCTGACCTGACCTTGAGTGAGCTCAGTCTAACACCTTGATCAAACTAATATCCTCTCATGAATATCAATGGATTCTTGACTCAATGGGCTTTCCATAAGAGTCTGAGCCTTAGACCAAGAGTTGGACTGAAGGAGTTATATGACCTTGAGTTGGAGGTCATCGTAGTCAAATCTGGCGGGCAGGCTGACCCGACCTCGGTGAGTCTAACACCTCGTTCTGACACCAAATATCCTCCTCAGGCATATCAATGTATTCTTGACTCAATGGGATTTCCATAGAGTCCAAGAACACCGAATCGGAGTTAGACGAAGGAGTTATGACCTTTTGGGTTGGAGGTCATAAGTAGTTAACCCGGTAGTGACTTTGGTAGCCGAGCTGAGCTGACCTGGTTGAGCTTATTCTAACACCTCGGTCTGACACCAAATATCCTCCTCAGGTATATGAATGTATTCTTGACTCAATGGGCTTCCAGCAAGTCAAGAACCTCAGAAAGCGATTCAGAGGCAGAAGAATTATGCTTCCAAAGTTAGATACATAGTCAAATCGACGAGCGGCTAGGCCCCGACGGTAGGGCTCTGAGGTGAGGCCTGTGGCCTCCTCTGGGGATGAGGTCTGCTGACCTCTGTTGCATGAGGTCTGTTGACCTCTTGCTGCATGGTGCGACCTCTACGCGCATAGTCTCTTGACTCTTGACCTACATTGCATGAAGTCTGTGACCATCTTGCATGAGGTCCTGGCGGCCTCTTGCATGGTCTGTGACCTCTTGCATGGTCTGGCCGGCCTCACGCTGGACGACCTCTATGGGCTGACCTCTCGCCCATTTAACTATTCAGAGTAAAAAGACCATAACTTGGTCTACGAGGGGGTGAATTGAAATTCAAAATTCAAAAGCCTAACATCAAGTTCATTGATGTGGCTACAATTCTGAGAAGGACTTCTGCCCGAATTCTCTTTATTTATGACCCAAAGCCCGTTCTAGGTCCCAGAAATTTGGTTGACAGAATTGGACCAGACTGACCCGACCCGGATCTAGTGGTGACCTCGGTAAAAGGACCATAACTTGGTCTAAAAATGTCCAAATCTAGAAATTCAAAATCCTAACATCAATTTCATTGATTTGACTACAATTTACTAGAAGGACTCACTTCTAAATTCCCTTTATTTATTATCCAAAAACCCGTTCTAAGGTCTGGCTACTGCATATGATCAAAAATAGGGAATTTTCTGGGTTCAACTTGCAACTAGCCCTATCCCAAAACACAACTATAGGAGCCTTATAACTTTTCTCAACTCAACCCTACACGAAATGAGTTTAGGAGTTCCCAAACCTAAGCCGTACCAAGATAGAGGGTTACAAGCCATGTATACAGCCCATCTGAACCAAACTAGACTTCCATACATACATAGTTTCTATACAGAATTAATACAAAATCGATACTTTTCCATATGGAACTAACAAGTTCCATACCTATAGTTTACATACACATATTCATGGTTCCATACTCAAATTTAGTAGTTCCTTACAATTATTTCACTTGTGGTTCCATACAGCAGACATGTATCCATACGTGATCTTCTCTTTTCTTTTCCTTCTTTCTTTTCTTTCTCTTCTTCTTCTTAGCCGTTTTGCTCTCTCTTTCGCCCACACACAGGCCAAAATGAGATATTTATTTTGGTCTTCTCCTTATTGATCTTATCCCTTTTTATTTCACTTTCCAGGAGAGCTCCTCCCTCTCCCCTTCGACCCTTGTCTCTTCCGAATTTTCTTCCTTATTTTATTCTAATATTTTTTCTTTTATTACCCTTTGGTCCTCACTTTCAGTTTTATTCTCTATTCAATTTATCAAAATCCTACTTTGACATATGAACTTATTATATTATGACCCTTGGGTCATGAATAGATATTATTAATTTATCCTTAAGCATTGCATTAATTCCAGTTCTTATTTATTTCAGAGCAAATTCCATTTAACTTTTAATATGCCCTAAACAAGTCCAAAATTGTTAGGGTATATTTAGAATGATACAAGTCGGCCTTTATAAAGTACTAGACAACTTAAAAGCAGAAGTCTAGCATTAAAGAAGAACAATCGAGACGACTTAGAGCCTGAAGTCTAGCCTTCTGAAATATGAATGACTTAGAATTTAGAAGTCTAGTGTTTAGAAAGTCTTGGGGCAGGCTTAGAGCGGAGAGTGCGCATGAGAATCATTAACATTTAGAGCCGAGAGAGTCACAGTCTTTTGAAAGTGTCAGACGGTTTAGAGCCACAAGTCTAGCCTTTAGAAAGTACCAGTCGGCTTAGAGCTATAAGTCTGGCATTAAGAAAGTGATAGACGACTTAGAGCCACAAGTTTGGCCTTTGGAAAGTACTAGACAGCTTAGAGCCAGAAGTTTGGTCTTTTGAAAGTGTCAGACGGCTTAGAGCCAGAAGTCTAGTCTTTTGAAAGTGTCAGACGGCTTAGAGCCAGAAGTCTTGCATTAAGAAAGTGTCGGTGACTTAGAGCGATGCGGCATTAAGGAAGTGTCAGCCCGGGCTTCGACCACAATGCGTCGTTTGAAAGTGTCGGACGGCTTAGAAGCGAAATCGTCATTAAGAAAGTGCAGGTGAAACTGGCGAAGTCGGCATTAGAAAATCCCAACGGGCTTAGAGCCACGATCCCCGGTCTCTTATGTGTAAGACATCAACCTTACGGGATTTGTAATGAGCCGGATGGCGTCATACCAGGCGGTGGGTTTTATCAACCCTCTTTGGTAGGTGGGACATCAACCTTACTCGGGCTTTGTAATGAACCAGTTGGGAATAAACCATACTGGGTCGGTAGAACATCAACCTTACCCAGGCTTTATAAATGAACGAAGCTAGGCATGGCCCTCTCTTTTGGGTCGTTAGGACATCCAAACCACCCGGGCTGGCTGAACCCATTTGAGCATCGCTATCTTTGGGCGGTGGGACATCAACCTTACCCGGGATTTGTAATGAACCAGCTGGGAATCAACCATACTAGGCCAATAGAACATCAACCTTACCTAGGCTTTGTAATGAACCAGTTGGGCATCAACCATGCTAAATGGTAGGACACCGACCACAGGCTTTGTAATGAACCCGGTGGGCATCAACCATCTTTTGGTCCAATAGGACATCAGCCTTACAGGCCAGTAATGAACTTCCAGCTGAGCATGTCAACCATACTAGGCCGGATAAGACATCAACCTTTCACAGGACTTAGTCATAGACAGGTTGGGCATGACCATCACGGCCGGATGATAGGGCATCAACGTTCTGGACTTAATGTGGCCAATTCGTCGGACATCAGCCACTCTTGGGTGAATAGGATGGCCCCATTTGAGCTCTAGTGACAGAACCAGCGGGCATCAGCCATCTTGGGCGAAGTGGGACATCAACCTTGCCGGGGCTTTGTAATGAACTAATTTGGGCATCATTTCCTCCTTTGGGCCGGATGGGGCGTCGGCCAGTTCCCCGAACTTAGTAATGAACCGGTGGGCATCAAGCGTATTGGGACGGATGGGCGTGTCATTCCGGAGTTAGTAATGAACAAAGCTAGGCATCAATCCTTTAAACTGGATGGGGCATCAAGCGTTCTAGGCTTTGTGAAAGTGGGCTATTGCAAGATTAATAGAATGCATGTTGGGCTTTTGTAATGCATATCTTTGGGTTCGACTTTCTCTAATCTGGTGCAACTAGGCGTCATTATATGAAGGATCCAGAGCCGGTTAACCTCGCGAACCCAGCTGGGGGACCTCCGCACTCCAACGATATGGCTTTCCTCAAAACAATCCAATAAAATCCATGGAAGCGAACCCCTTTACAATCCTTAACATATCTTTAGAAAATAATGTGGAAGCGAAGTGGTGAAATTTTTTTTTATCTTTTCTTTTCTTTCTTTTTCAAACCCTTAGATTTTTCAGAAAATAGGCCAGAGTTTCCTCTATTTTTCAGACTTTCCCAAATTTACGAAGCACTGTAGCTTGTTGCATTACTTCTAATCTTTCAATTCTCAACTTCCATTTAGGACTCATAGTCCACAACCCTGATTAAGCACACAACTCAATCATGAAAATATATATATACATTTATTTACTTTAATCATCAAAACATTCAAAACATAAATAATTCCATGCACGAGTTTTATAAAAAGGTGGGCAGGCCAGACAGCGAGCCGCCTACGTGCCTCATCCCGAGGATAAAGCCGCTAGTTCCTTTTCAAAATATATACATATATACATGACAAAATATTCAACATATACAATATGCAAAATATATATACAATGCGGTCACATCGTCGTCTCTCGATGGATGGAAGCTCAACTGCTTGTGAGGAGATGCTCAGGCACACACAATCTCAGGTCTGAAAATGTTTTGAAACATACGGAAGAGTGAGCTAAAGGGCTTAGTGAGTGTACATATTCATTTAGACAACATTTTCAGTATATATTAAAGTAATAAATACTTATACGATTAAAAACCATTTATGCTTTTGCTGCTTTCTTTCTAATGGAACCCGAGGGAGTAAACACACTGAAACAGGTTAACGAATGCCGACGGTGAGGGCAGTCAATCAGTGATCGCCACTGCGTGGAGAAACTCACGTCTTGCATAGGGTTCCAGTCTTGCCTTTGCTATCACGTGTAAGGATATTACACTAAAAATCTATTTCCCTCCTACGTTAGTAACCTAATTGTATTTCCTCTAAATCCTTGCACCAGCTTAAACTACACTTGGTGATATCGATCATAACAGTCATATGGGGTTAGAGGTAACCATCAATAAAACATTTCTTCAAAAATACATTTATAAATCCATTTAAATCCCTTTTACTTTATCATTAAAACACATAACCATTGCACACATTTTTAAACTTTCCTTAATGCCTTAACATATGCATATATATTTAATATACATATATATACATTTACATTAAACTTTTCATTTTAACATTTTAAAAATCTTTCACTTTTAAAACTCAATTTTCAAAAATCGATTTTACACACTCACCTCTTTGTTTCACGAAACTTGTAGGCACAAGCTTCCACTACTTTTACACTTTGCTTTTAGCCTACACCTCATAGTCGATAGCGTATTAATCGCCTGCGTATAGCGTAAAACTTAACGTACTTCACACACAAGTCACTTTAGGGTCACACAACATTCATATAAAGCCAAATTAACCATTTACCCTTGAGCACTAAAAAAAACCCTAACAAAAAAAACCACTCATTTTGGCAACCTTTTTCCAACAATACTCTATAGACTTTATGACCCAAAATTTATTCAAACGGTCTTAAAAAATTATGAAACTCTCCAGATAAGTCCTTTATATATCCAATGACATCTCTTTAAATTTTTAATTTAAAATTCCTTCTCTAAGGCCCTCAACCACATAACACAAGTTACAACATGTTTTTGATGCCAATTTGGTTAACTCACTGAATCACCTACTATTATCCTTGATTTCTGGGGTCTTAACTCAATAAATTGGAAATTGTTTCTTCACTCATTTGAATCTATGGTTATAAGGTTTCTTCTCCAATTGGAATCACCCAATTTGGATCACCAAAACTCAAGTTATTGTATTTTACATCTAGATGACTCAATTTGGCAGAACAGAATCTGCACATAGCTCCACTTTGACAAATTTTATGGGAACTTTGGGGTTACAATTTGCATACACTTCCTTCATATAAATTTTTTCCCTAGAAGTATATTTTACCCAAATTTTTTTAATCTCAATTTGAATGAGTGAAACTCCACTTATGGCCAAAACGGCCACAACCTACCCAAAACAGAGCATAATCAGTGAGCTACACGAGCTCACCTTTCAGTCATGTTGGGGCCTTAGAGCTATAATTTGCTCTTAGTCCCTTCTCATTTGTAGCCCTATATCTTATGGTTCGTTACCAATTGGAATCAATTCATTTGGATAATTATAGCAATCTATATAGTCAAAACAAAAACAGGGGTTTTACAAAATTTTGACAGCATTCTCTTTAAAAAGCCCAGCTTATTATCTTTTTACAACTATTCCATAATACCTCAAAAACCACATGAAATCTAACTCAAAACAACTCCACAACACTTGAATTGGTGATTTGGAAATTCATAAAACCCAAACCCTAGTGAAAATCCAAGAATTCAGCAAGGTCCACCAATTCCTACAAAACAAAATTATGATGATTCCATGTTTAATTTTCACCAATTGGGGTTTTTCCCCACATAACCTCAACAAGTCTAGGGTTTGGGTGATCTCTACCACAAAACCTTAGAAAAGAAAGAACAATTCTCCAAACCAAAACCTTAGGAATCCAAAATACACTTGATTTAAAATAAAAACATACCTTTTTCTCCTTCTCCTTCCTCTTCTTCCTCCTCTTCCTCTTCTTTTCTCTTCTTTTCTCCCTTCTCCTCCTCTCCTACGGGTTGCCTTAGAAATTTTGAGACCAAAATATGAGTTTTGGCTTTTGTCTCCCTCTTTTATAATATTAACTTTCCCCTAATTGCAACTAAATCCTCATCTCTTTAATATTTTAAGATCAACTTATTTTATTTCAATTTTTGGCATCCTATCTTCTCACATTATGACTTCCATATCATTTGTTTTATACCTTAATTGCAAAAGGGGTCCTTGATCACTTTAATATTTCAAGACAACTCTTGTTATTTCTATTATGGCCCATCTCTACTCATTTAATGATTTTCATATCCTTTATGGCAATTACACTTTTACCCTTGTTTTAGTACCAAAATTCGGGTTCCATAAATTTGTCATTTCATATTATTTTCATCCTTAATGATAATAACTCCAAAAAAATATTACAAGTTCACTTGGTGTTCTTATACGCCCCTGCAGTTACATGTACTGTACACTCTCTCGAGATGGGGCGTTACAAAATCCTCCCACCTTTAGAACATTTCGTCCTCGAAATGAATAAACTAAACTCCAAAAGAAAGGGAAGGAAAATACCTGTTTGGAAAATAATTGAGGATCACGACGGCGCATTTGAGCCTCGGCTCACAGTAGCTTCCTCTCTTATATGACTCCTCCTGATACCTTCACCGGCGGAATAAGTCTTATTCTTGTAGGAACTTGCTCTCAATGGTCGAGGATGCGCGGTTCCTCTTCGTATGTGGGTTCTCTTGTATTTCCATTGGTTGCTGTCGATACATGTGAAGGTCGGTATGTACTTGCGGAGCATAGAGCATGGAAAACATCATTGAATGTATTCAGGTCGAATGCTTGCTCTAATCGATGTACCACCTCCTATCCTCTCTAACGATCTGCTGTGGTCAATATCTAGTGGACTCGACTTTCCGCGTTCCCAAATCTTAGTACGCCCTTCCATGAAATCACCGAAATACGTATCCCTTACCTCGAACTCTAGGTCCCTGCGATTGTCGCATGGCACTAATCGGTCTTATGCAGTTTTCGGTCTATCCTTTAAAACTTTGATCTTATACAGTCACTTGGACAATTCACGGACCTACTTATTTCCTTTAAACACCTGCGTCCCAACGGTTTGGAGTTAAACATTTAAGTCCGTAAATCATAAGGGGCCATACCAATGCGGCTGATAACTGTTATTGTATGCAAACTCCATCAGGGGTAGATGGGTGTCCCAGCTCCCTCTAAACTCCATAACACATGCCCTAAGCATATCTTCTAAAGTCTGTATAGTCCTCTCAGATTGGCCATCCGTCTGTGGATGAAAAGCCGTACTGAAATGTAGTCTAGTGCCAAGGGCATTCTGTAAACTGGGCCAAAACCGTGAGGTAAACCTGGGATCTCTGTCTGAAACAATGGAAACTGGCGTACCATGCAGTCTGATAATCTCTCTAACGTATAATTGGGCTAACTTATCCAATGAATCACTATTCTTGATAGGTAGGAAATGTTTGATTTCGTCAGTCATGCAATCCACCCATGCTCATTATCCCATGGCCACTCGTGACGTGATCTTTACCCTGAAATCCATAGTGATTCTCTCCATTTCCAGGGGATCGAGTGGTTGTAATTAATCTGCCGAGCTTAGTGTGGCTTTACCTGGCGATGTGAGACATGCAGGCGAGACTGCAGCAATATCCCTCTTCATACCCTTCCACGGTGAGTGTTCCTTTAGGGTATGATACATCTTTCAATGCTTCCCGGATGCATAGCACCAAAATTATAGGAGAATGGGCTGCCTCCATAATCTCTCTCCTCATCACCTACATCTGGTACACACAACCTCTGTCCCATGATACGGTACCATCAACTCTCATTGACAAATCCCCTCGTTGCGAGACTCTACTTCACCTCTCAACACACTATCTGTGGATCCACAGATCTCGCTTTCTAATCCACGTCTCTCCAATCTGGGATGTACAAAGAAATGTGGCTAACGGTACTCCTGAATCATCAGGTTCAGTCTCACACCCAAGGACTGAATTCTGTAGTCGGGAAGATGCCGCGACCCTCAAGTGCGATAGGAACTCATGGGTCTCTACTAAGAGCATGCTACCACGTTCGCCTTTCGAGGATGATATTGATGGTACATTCATAATCCTTGACCGATTCAATCCATCTCCTTGTCTCATGTTCAATTCCTTCTGGCGTAAGCGGATACTACAAGCTCTTATGATCCATTAAAAATCTATGGGCACTCCATATAAGTAATGCCTCCATCCTCCGCTGAGGCAAATACTACGGCTGCTAGCTCAAGGTCGTGTGTAGGATAATTTTGTTCATGTTTCTTCAATTGCCTAGAAGCATATGCAATCACCTTGTCATTATGCATTAACACACAACCTAGGCCCTGCCTAGAGGCATCTAATACAACGCAAAGCCATCACCTTACGATGGAAGTGTAAATCTTGTTTGAGGCCGATCTCGCCACTTTAGGTTCATCGAAACTCTGGCAGCCCGAGCCTCGACCATAAAAGCTGTTTCTCTTTCCTTGTCAATCTAGTCAAAAGGTCTGGCATTATCTTGAAAATCCCTCAGCGAGCTTACGGTAATACCACCTTTAAACCAGGAAAACTCCTTATCTCTGTAACCTTGTGTGGGAGGTTTTCAATTGATATAGTTTCGACCTTGCGGATCCACTGAGACCTCTGCGAAACTATGTGTCCCAGCGACTTTGTCGAGCCAGCCCGACAATTGCGAGTTTGGCCTATAACGATGTTCCGCAATGTTTGCGAGAAACGATCCTCGGAATTCTCTGCATGTTCTTCTCCATGCGAATAGATCAATATCGTCGATAAACACAATAACAAACTTATCTAAGTAAGGCCTGAAAATCCTGTTCATGAGATCCATAAAAGTAAATTTGGGCATTCGTAAGTCGAATGGCATGACTAGAAACTCAAATGCACGTCTGTATTCAAGATCTTGTCTTGGAAACATCTCATCATGAACTCTCAGCGATGATAACCTCAAATCAATCTTGGAGAATACCTTGGCTCCACCATGCTGATCAAGAGATCATCGATCCTCGGAAGAGGATCTGCAGTGCAATATTGTTACCTTATTCGGCTCTCTTGTAATCAATACATAATCGCATGCTAAGATCCTTTTCTTCTGATAAAATCGATTGCTCCCCAAGGAGCGTGCTATGTCAGTGAACCCCTTGTTGACCATTTCTTCCATGCGCACCTTAAGTTCTTTCCATTACAGGGCCATCTATGGGCGCTCTCGAAATCGGTTACATCGGGGGCTAACTCGGTTGAAAATCAATCTCACATGCAGGGGTAATCTGGAAGAGAGATCATCACGGAAACACATCAGGAAATTCTCGACTACGGGAATGTCTTCTGATCTCACATCACCCTCTCTCACCTCAACTACATAGGCTAGATGCGGATATGACTTCAGACATCTTCGACCATCATTACAGGACATCATACTCGAGGACAATATCTTCCTTACCCCACAAAAAGTAATCTCTAGTTCCCCCGGTCTACAGAACTTAACTTCTTTCCTGAGCAATCCATGGTGGCGTGATGTCGAGACAACCAATCCATCCCTAAGATCACATCGAAGTCCTGGATGTCCAACAATACCAAATTGGCCCTAAACTCATGGCCCTCAGTAATCACTCTGACCCATGTATACTACATGCACTATAAGTGAATCTCACGTAGGAAGGGAGACTACCATCTTTCTGATCTATGGGGTGTATATCTATGTTCACTTAATACGATAAATTTCGAGAAATAAGCAGTGAGTAGCACACGGATCTATATCGAGACATAAGCATCTATCGAAAACTTGGATAGTACACAGTCATGTGACCTGCGGTGCTACATACGCCTCTTACTAGGTATTTGCGAAACACACACAGCACAGTAATACAGGGTCGATCCCATACATCCTCTAGATGGTTGACCTCTGTTCAGTCCTCAGTCACAGTAAATGTAGTGGGGCCTGCTGCACGGAGCCCTCTCGACCTGACCACGACCTCTACCCGGCCTTGAATTGCCTACGTCTGTCGTCCCGCTCTGATCTCCACTTTGCGAAACTATCTATGGGCACTCTGGCGAAGTGTCTGGCTGTCGCATAAAGCAATTATGCATTGCTCCAATCTTGCACTCACCATAATGGTTTTCCCTGTGAGCACACTCTGGCTTTGGACCCACATGGAGCTACACAGCCACGTGGCCCCTCAACGAGACCTTGGCTAGTGTGCCCCTTGATCAGACTCTTTGCCAGGTCCATTGTGTCTTATCCCTCTTGAGCCCTTCTTGGAACCTCCACAGACCCCGCGTCGACCCGCTCCGGTTGTCCTTGACTAGGCGTGGCACAGGTTTCAGCCCCATGCTCCTCTCGACCCTAGCTGCGGCCTACACTACGAAAAGTCTTGTGTGTGGTGTGACGCTACTATGGTCTTAATCGTTGGACTAAGATCCTGACAAAACCTCTTGGTCTTGAGCTTCATCATCACGATAAATGGAACATGTTTGGCGAGCTCGGAAAAACTGCGCTCATAATCACGTCACGGAGAGTATCCACACTCCGGCTAAGAACTCCTCGACCTTCGCATCTGTATTGAATTTGGAACAAACTTATCACATAAAATCTTCCTTGAGCGGCCCAGGACCTACAGGCATCTCCTCTGACGCCCTCCACCGCATCTAGCAGCTACGTCCGTGGGAGAAAAGCCGAAAAAGTGACCATCTGCTCATCGCCTGCTTTGCATCACTGGTAGACCAGCTCATTTCCCTCTAATCATGATGAAGCCTTTTAGGGTCTCCAATCCATCATGATACGTACTTTTAGCTTTCGCCTCTCTACCAAACCCTTGCAGCTCTCAGGGGCTGTCGTGTCTGATGGCTAAAAGGTAAAACCATCTGCTCTAAAGGTATCTGTCCTCCCACGACCTCAGGAGGCGGTGGCGGCTGTACGTAGTGGCTGGAAGCCATAGAATGTATGTCTTTGTGGGTGGAGGAACATATGCAAACTCATCCAACATGTTCCTCCGGTGGTGAACAGTGCCTCAGGAGCTCTCCTGGTGGCGGGTCGGCCTCGACGACGCATTTTATGTGAATTCAAAAATTTAATATGTCATGTAATGCATATATGATTTTAAATCACATAAATAATTTATGCAATTTTAAAATAAAACATTAAAACAATCATATGAAAATAAAATTTTCAAATCTTTATAACATTTTCAAAACCTTGGCTCTGATACCACGTTGAAGGATCCGGCGGATTAACCTCTCGTAGACAGGGACCTCCGCACTCAGCGGATATAGGAAACTTTTCCTCAAAACTTTTCCCGTGTAGTTCCTTTTCAAAATATATACATATATACATATATACATGACAAAATATTCAACAGCCTACAATATGCAAAGCCTCTATACAAATGCGGAGTCACATACGTCGTCTCCTCGTGGCTCGACTCAACTGCGAAGGATGCTCTGGCACACTGTCTCGGGTCCTGAAAATGTTTTGAAACATACGGAAAGAGTAAGCTAAAGGAGCTCGGTGAGTGTACATTTCATTTTAGACAACATTTTCAGTATATATCAAGTAATAAATACTTATACAATTAGAAACCATTTTATCTTTTATACTTTCTTTCTAATGGAACCGAGGAGTAAACACCTTTGAAACGGTTCCAGATGCGACGGTGAGGACAATCTCAATCGATCCATAACCCTTCTGGCTGCGGAGAAACTCACGTCTTGCATAGGGTTCCAGTCATAGCACCTTATCACATGTAAGGATATTACTAAAAATCTATTTCCCTCCCTCTGTTAGTAACCTAATTGTGTTTCCCTCTAAATCCTTGCGCTTAAACTCACATGGTGATATAGGTCATAACGGTCATATGGGGTTAGGGTAACCATCGGTAAACATTTCTTGAAAATACATTTATAAATCCATTTAAATCCTTTACTTTATCATTAAAACACATATGTATTCTTTACGTTTTTAAACTTTCATAATGCCTTAACATATACATACATATTTAATATACATATATATACATTTACATTAAACTTTTCATTTTAACATTTAAAAATCTTTCACTTTTAAAATCAATTTTTCAAAAATCAGTTTTACACTCATCTCTGTTTCTAGAAACTTGACTGCTTCACTACTTTTCCGCCTTTGCTTTAGCCTACACACTCGAATACGGCCCAGCGTGTGTCGCTTCAGCATTATAGGCGTAAAACTTAATGTACTTCACCTTGAGTCGACTTTGGGGTCACCAAACATTCATATAAAGCCAAATTAACCATTTTACCCTTGAGCACTAAAAAACCTAACAAAAAAACCACTCATTTACTTAACCTTTTTTCCAACAATACTCTATAGACTTTATGATCCAAAATTTATTCAAACGGTCTTAAAAAATTATGAAACTCTCCAGATCAGTCCTTTATATATCCAATGACATGTCTTTAAATTTTCAATTTAAAATTCCTTCTTTAAGGCCCTCAGCCACATAACACAAGTTATAGCATGTTTTTGATGCCAATTTGGTTAACTCACTGAATCACCTACTGTTATCCTTGATTTCTGGGGTCTTAACTCCATAAATTGGAAATTTTTTCTTCACTCATTTGAAGCTATGATTATAAGGTTTCTTCTCAATTGGAGATCACCCAATTTGGATCACCAAAACTCAAGTGTGTATTTACATCTAGATGACTCAATTTGGCAGAACAGAATCTGTACATAGCTCCACTTTGACAAATTTTCTGGGAACTTTGGGGTAACAATTTGCTTGCACTTCCTTCAGATAAATTTTTTCCCTAGAAGTCTATTTAACCCAGAATTTTGAATCACTCAATTTGGATTAGTGAAAATCCACTTATGGCCAAAACACTACAACCATACCCAAAACAGAGCATAATCAGTGAGCTACACGAGCTCACCTTTCAGTCCGTATTTGGGAGCCTTAGAGCTACAATTTGCTCTTGGTCCCTTCTATAAATTTGTATCCCTATCTCTTATAGTTCTTTACCAATTGGAATCAATTCATTTGGATAATTATAACTTAATCTATAGCCAAAACAAAAACAGGTGTTTTTACAAAATTTTTGACAGCATTTTCTTTAAAAACCCAACATTATCCTTTTTACAACTATTCCATAATACCTCAAAAACCACATGAAATCTAACTCAAAACAACTCCACAACACTTGAATTGGTGATTTGAAAATTCATAAAACCAAACCCTAGGTGAAAATCCAAGAATTCAACCCAAGGTCCACCAATTCCTACAAAACCATAAAATTATGATGATTCCATGTTTAATTTTCACCAATTGGGGTTTTCCCCCACATAACCTCAACAAGTCTAGGGTTTGGGTGATCTCTACCACAAAACCTTAGAAAAGAAAGAACAATTCTCCAAACCAAAACCTTAGGAATCCAAAATACACTTGATTTAAAATAAAAACATACCTTTTTCTCCTTCTCCTTCCTCTTCTTCCTCTTCTTCCTCCTCCTCTTCCTCTTCTTTCTTCTTTTCTCCCTTCTCCTCCTCTCCTACGGGTTGCCTTAGAAATTTTGAGACCAAAATATGAGTTTTGGCTTTTGTCTCCCTTTATATTATTAATCTCTCCCTAATTGCAACTAAATCCTCATCTCTTTAATATTTTAAGATCAGCTTATTTTATTTCAATTTTTGGCATCCTATCTTCTCACATTATGACTTCCATATCATTTTTTTTATACCTTAATTGCAAAAGGGGTCCTTGATCACTTTAATATTTCAAGACAACTTTTGTTATTTCTATTATGGCACATCTCTACTCATTTAATGATTTTCATATCCTTTATGGAATTACACTTTTACCCTTGTTTTAGTACCAAAATTCCGGGTTCTATAAATTTATCATTTCATATTTTCATCCTTATTAATAACTCCCAAAAATATTACAAGTTCACTTGGTGCTCTATACGCCCTACACAGTAACGTACACTCCCCCGACTTTGGGCGTTACACATTATCTCGCTGTGAGCATTCAACATGACTTTGTAACTCCTTCATCTTTCTTGCTTGTTCCTCCTTCTTTCTTTCCATGCCCCCGACATCAACGTGAGGAATTGACTTTCCAGCTTTACTGGATCAATGAAGCTGCATGATATTGCGATTCGTCCCGATCAATAAGATGTGGAATGGGGGATCGACTAAGCTCCAGGTAACAAAGGGCTACTGGACAACCGTTGGAGCCAAGCTCTTACCAATCGTCGGCGAAACTTTTTTGTTCGATTTCCCACAGACGGCGCCAATTGTTGTTACCAATTTCTTTGTCTAATCTCCGGGGCATCACGAGCAATGTGAACCTACAAAAAGGGCGATCCTAAGTATGGGTAAGGCTTCAAGTAATTCCTCCGATGATTAAGTCAACAATATGGGAGAGGGAAGACGAAGGTGGCCGAGATAGTCGAATTGCATACCTCTACCCGTAGGGGATCTTTTCCAATTTATGTATTTGGTTCCCAATCTTCTTATGTTAGGAAGGTGATCCCCGCTTCCTTATATGATTATCCTTCTTTTAAGAAATAAATGGAGCAAAATATATTTGTCCTATTAAGGATTATCCTTTAAGAAATAAAGAATAAAATATGTTTTTCTTTATTAAGGATTATCCTTTTAAGAAATAAAAGGATAAGATTTGTTTTTCCTATTAAGGATTATCCATTTAAGAAATAAGGAATAAAATATGTTTTTCTCATCAAAGAATATCCTTCAAATAAAGGGGATTTAGATATCGTGAAATTCGGGATAAATATCTACTTTGCGTATTTTCTCCCATAACAAATTTCCTATACGAGGTAAGATGGCGGTCAGGACTCCTGGATCCTAGATCTGCCCTAGGACTGCCACTCGAGGGTTCTTGTGTGGTTTTAATATACGCCTTGGGTCAAGCTTCATGAGGCGAAATATGTGTAATGGGCGTGCGCTGGCGCCCGACCATCGACAGCTGGTCCGGGGCCTAAAAGCCATGGTACTCACAACAACCCTTAATGTTCAAACTATGATTTTGTTTGGAATATACCATTGTCCGTCCGAACTCCCCTTGTGAGGCTTAGTGTGTGCAGAGCAGATATGATATATTTTCCAATAAAGTTAAGGCACACAACTTTTATGGTATGAGTTGCCATGCATGAGCATGTGGTTGCCAAAGGAGCGTGGTTGCCATTGTGGAGAAGCGCAAGGATTTGATGGTGGTTGGACATTTGGATGAGACTATTGAAAGAAAGAGCATTGCATAACTGTATGCCCTTGAACATCACACTTCTAACAACAACCAACAAAGGGTTGTGATGGTCGTTGACCTCCTCAAGATCTAGAGAATGCGGGGGCAGTGCTTGTGTGGGTATGGAGGGCCCTAGTGGAAAAAGAAGCCTTTGATGATAATGACCATGATAGCTGACGAGTATCTTAAATACTCATTTTATCCCCATGTTTTTCTTAGGTTTTGGTAGTTCTATGATATAAATAAGTGTCTTAATGCTATATTTTCCCAATTTTGTGATTAGACCAACTATTGAGGAGAAACTCATAAATCGAAGAGGTACCTTGCAAGTCATCATGCAACACGGAAAATGTGTGACCATTTCTGCCCTCGTGATGTCCTTCTATGGCCCCTACTGGGCATGAGAAGATTCTGAGACCGAGGGGCTTCTTCCGCAGGACACTAAGACCAAGGCTGATTCGAGTCCGAATGAGAAAGATACAGAGCTACCATGACTAAGCAAAATTCTAAGCTAAAACGTGAGTTACTTACCCTTTAACATGAGTTGGTCACGCCTTTAGCGCAGCTGTTTCGCGTTAAAGGCCGAGTGCCCTCTTCGCACTTAGCGTGGATTCCACTCATGCTACGGCGTGAAAACACGCTATAGAGTGAGTCTACTCATGCTACGGCATGAGAATACGCTATAGCGTGAACTTCTCATGCCTCAGGGTGGTTTGGCCTTTATCATTCTAGTAGCTCCCATTTTTTTTCCATGATGTAGCGTTAGCTCTATAACACTACAACGTGATGTCGAGGCCCATGTTTTTGTCGAAGCCCACTTGTTCTACTCTCTTGCTTTTGGCCATAAACAGGGAAATTAGGGCATTTAGGAAAGAGAGTTTGTAGAGAGGAGTTCTAGAAAGGGGAGTTCGACGAAGGAAAAGAGGGGGATTCCTCTTGGCTGGAAAGAGGGAAGCCCCTAGGGTTTCTAAACCCTAGGGCAAAGCTCTCTTTAGGGAAGAAGAGGAAGATTTGAAGAGGAGATTGAGCATTCGTCTTCCATATAGGCTATTTCTTCTCCTCTTTATGTTTTCTCTTTGTCATATTTCTCCATGAGTTAATCTCATTTTCTAGGGTTTTGATGTAATCTAAACAATGAACTATGGTGTTTAGCTTTGGTTTGTAATCTTTGAGGTTTGGATTTTCATATATATTAAATCTTCTATTCAATTCCTAATGTTTGTTGATGATTGATCACCATTAACATGATTTGTGACCTAATTTGAGGTTGACAAACAATAATTAGGTTAGACCATGAATGGAATGTCATGTTTCTCCATAGAATAGAGATATTTGTGGGTTACATGTGGCTTTGTTGGATTTCAATTACTTAAAGCACCCTTGTTTATGATGGTTTGAGGTAGAGATACATTAGAACCTTTTCCAATGGTAGATTGTTATTGCTTGAGAAAGAATAACACGTGCATAGGTGAAATTCACCATTAGTATATAATTTAGGCATCATTGGGACCATTTCGAATCTCACCATAGGAATTTGTTAGATGAAATTAAAACCCTAGGTTTTCTTGGAATTACATTTTCCCTTTGGCAAAGAAAACATTTTAGTTTACATTTACTTAGCTTAATTATCTTTCCATTTCAAAACCCTCACTATATTAATCCAAACAGTTAGTAATTATTCTTAATTTCTGTACTTTAGTAACCAACCCTCATGGGGACAATACTTATACTTTCATTATATTACTTGAGGCGACGCGTGCACTTGCACATATAGACACACATTTTTTATATCACACATTTTTGCCTATCAATAGCCTGACCTTGGGCGTGGAGTAGTGGGATTGGCCATGGCAGGAACTACAAAAGAAAGTGAATGTTAGGTGGTGAAGTGTGATATTCACTCCCAAGGCCATCAAGAATCTGTTTCAAAAGATCTTCATGATCCATGGGCTTACCGAAAGACATTAGTTCATCGGCACGACCTATGATGAACTGCATGTATTATGAGATAGTCTTGGTGTCTTTTGTTGTGTGCTTTATTTTTTTTCTTTAATTTGCTTGACATGCCCTCGATATGGTAGGGTATGGGTGTTAAGTAGTGACATCTCACAACCTTGACGTATGATTGAAAGATGACAATTGATAGATGCCGCAGGTTCCAACAAAACAAAATAAGTTTGTCTTGATGAAACCATGATTGAAATTTCAAAATAGATGACTTAACATCGTTGGTCGTGATAGTGGAGGGAGGGGAATGATTTGACCCATCTATGAATTTGTAAAGATCATAGCCAATAAGGAAGGCTTCAACTTGAAGTTTCCACTATAGATAATTGGTAGAGGTGAGTTTGACTATGTTGTTGGTATAGATAATAACAAGGGCTTTTGTGGGCTCTAGAGAGTTTGTGATTATGATTTGTTCATTTTTCAACAACCATTGGTAGTGTGAGATAAGTGTGGAGATAAAGAAAAGAAAAAGTAAGATTTGATTTTTAGAACATGCTCTAATACCATGAAGACATAATATGATGAATATAATGGCTTGTATTTCATTATATTGTGAAGGATATATATATACACACGTACAAAATATCCTTGGATGATATTGTAGAAGGAAATACAATTAGTAAATATACAAACTATCCATATATAATAAGAATAAATCAAATAATATAAAAATAGATCAAATCAATTAAGAGAACGTTCATTAAGAGAAATTATTCCATGCCATTGACTTTCTTTCGTCATGAAATAAAATCAATCAAAAGAAAATTGATGGAGAAAAATTATCTCCTGATATTGACTTTCTTTTATCATACAACACTCACAACTCGAGAAAATTGCTCTCAATTTTCTCACTCAAGCCTTTGCACCTCACCACACCCTTTTCACCGATCTTCTCTCCCCCCACTAAAATTCCCTCGGTCTTCACTCCGCACTTTGGATTTGGGGTTGCCTCTCCTCAACAACATTTCCTTTTGAATTTTATTTGCTTATTAAACTCGTTTCTCAAAGCTTCCAGTTTTTTTCTTTCCTTTTACTTTTACTTTTTACTTTCTTTCAAAATTTTCAATTTTTCTCTTACTTTTAGCGAATCCTAAACAAGAGTCTAATTAGAGTCTAATATAATCCATTCAGCCAATCCTAGAAGAAAGCTTAAGGCATAAGGAAAGGTATTCCATTCAAGGCATGGTCACTTTTTCCCCTTAATTTGACCACTTATTTATACACCAAGGCATGGTCTCCCTTTTCTTCAATTATAGTTAATTAATCCAAAGGACAACAAAGCTTTAAACTCCTACTCTTTTACTACAGAATTTTGTTATAACTTTTCAATAAGTTAAAACTTAAGTTTATGTTTAGTTTTAAATATTTTGAAGAAAAGCAGCAAAAAGAAAAATATAATAAAAGAAAAATATAATTAAAAGTCCTAAAAATAGTATTAAAGTTAAATTATTGTTATTTTTATTTATTTTGTTTCTCAAGAATCAAACTCAAATTAAATTTTAATTTTTTTTAAATTTTAGTATTTTGGAAAACAAACCATCTAATTTAGAAATAAAATTACTTTTCTAACTTTTCAACAGGTAATAGAATACATTATGATGCAGAGCATCTCTGGGGTTTCCAAGAAATTGTCTTCTCCTTTGTTTTTGTGTGTGATGGTGCTGAAGATGATTTTATTTTTCTTTTCCTTATTTTGTTTCTTTTAATTATTTTTTCTCTGATGTGATGCCGTTTTGATAGGCTGGCTCATTATTTAATGAGTAGGCCCCTTGTCAGTTTAAGTAGTAATGTGAAATACAAGTTTCCTCTCTCTCTTAGAGCAACTCCAAAGGAGTTATGTGCTGAAGTTAACAAAAATATATATTTTTATTATATTATCCTTTAACTAATTATTTTTTAATTTCACTTCAATCACTTATCTATTTTAACTTACTATTTCAATAAACTTTAATTAACTATTTAATTATTAAAATCTAAAATGTTATGTAGTATGTCATATCATCATTATATTGATTACATCATGCGTTCTGGTATAAATGACGCGTGGTGGTGCAGGGGACAATACGCAGATTTCAGGCAATGCGTGACGACGGGTGATGGTTTTTCTAGTGACCTATTGTATATTGGTGTGATCGTCTCGACAAGTTCTACCTTCAAGTGGCCTGTAACTTTATTTTTAGGCTTGCGAAGGGAGGAAACAATGATCAATTATGATTTTTACCAAAAAAAAAAAAACAAGTTGTACGGTGACAAACGGTGGTGTTCACCGGAAAAAGAAACTATATGGTGGTTGTAATGCCCAGACCGTGAGAGCAGTTGAAAAAAATCAGAGAACCTGCTCTGATACCATAAAAAAAGACTTGTTTTTGTATATTGTATATTGTAAATTATAAGTATAAAAGGAGACCTTATATAGACTAAGTTATACAATCCTAGGAAAATACAATTACAATTCTAGGAAAATACAAAATAAATCTAATATAATAATCTAACAGACATGTTACGCCACATCATCAAAATTTTAAAATTTTGTTTTTTTATTAATAACGGTCATATTTATAATGGACACAAAATTCAAAAATTTAAATTTTGAATTTTTCAACGGTCATATTTATAACAATACCTCAAGCAAATGGTATTTGTCTTTTAAAAATGATGAAAACGATTTTTTGTGATAAAATCTTTGGAGTGTTATTAGTACAAAAATCAAAATAGATAATGACTTTACTTTATTTAAAAGTAGTTAGCCAAATGACGATGATAGAAAATAGCTAGCTTGATAGTTAGCTTTTTTGAAACAATATTTAAAGATTGGGTATGTAAAATTAGTAAATGGAAGGATTTAGATAACCTCTTGGAGATGCTCTTAATATTTATCTTCTTTCTTTGTTCTGCTAGGATTGTCTTCGAGAGACCCATTTCCTATCCGGTGCTGGGCCGTAAAACCCATTCCCCACCGCCGCCTTCACTTTCCTTCACCATTTTGGCATCAGCCCGTGCGCTCCTGGGCAGCCGCGATCACCATGGAAGCAACCCTATCACTCAAGCAAGTGAAGGGCGACTTATACTCCCGATCTATGGACTGTCTTGGCCTAATCTCGAGCAAAAGCTTGATGCTCGCTTGGCATAAGCATAACTAGCCTTCAAAAGTGGTCATGGCTCAAATATGTATTAACGACACCAACCTTCAACGTGGGATTCACCACCCAACCCCTTTATGGCCACTGTAGATGAAGTGCGAACCCTTCCCCCCATCGTGCTTTCGAATTACTCGAGGAACTTGGTAGTTCTGGTGAGGCCCTCGTTGATCTCTATGCACTTGAAGGTCACCTAGATGCAAGAGAACCACTAAATTTACTTTGATTCCGACGGGGTTAAGATGATTATAAAGATGGAGCTCAAAACGGGCTCGCAGCCCACCTCACCAAGCCCAAAGAAGGCGCCACCAACGCAATACCCAGCCTCCTTGCGCCCCAAAACAGCGCCCGGCCCCGTTTAGGGGGTCAAGGACGATCCCTGGATGAATTCATGGTCCATATCCTCGCAAATCGATTAGAGCTTCGCTAATACAAAATAATAACTCCTAACAATATATCATCCTGCCGATCAAACCAAATCTTATCAATAAGGAAAGGAAAATAATAACAGGTCATCACCAGTTGGATCTCCCCCCAATAAGGAAGGAAGATTATCCCAAATAAACAACTATTTCTAAATCCATTACCAAATCCGATACTTATAAGAACCATCCAACGGAACAAATCCTAGTTACACCCAACCTGTCGACATCTACTATAAATACATGACCACCCCAAATGATGAAAGGTACGCGACTCTAGACGTATACCTCATATGCAAACATATGCAACACATTCGCCTCTAAGCGCTCTCTTTTCTCTCGAAGAAATCGACTTAGCATCGGAGCTGGCCACGGCGGCTCGCCGACCCCTTCTTCCAGAGCTATAGAGGAGTGCTACGCCCGTAGCCCGCAGATCAATAGTGCAAATGGGATCCTACCCCAAACTCGGTATTAACCAAGAGCCTACATCCCAAATTCGCCTAAAGAATCCAGTCCCATCAACGACCCCATACGCTCCGCAAATTCAGCCTTCCGCTGAAAAATGCATCATCAATAGGCATAGAGATCAACAGGGCCTACGAAGTGATTATAGGCATGAGGATTAAGGATAGATTCACCAAGCTCAATGGTCACTTGTGAAGCAGAGGATTTACTGGACTGGAACATCGTGTGTAGAGCTTCTTTGAGTATATGAATGTCAAGGAAAACAAGCCAAGCCAGGGCTTACAAGTTAACTGCAGGAGCCTTCGCCTCGTGGGAACAATCCAAGGAAATCGCCGGAGAAAGGGAGACTGCTGATAGCGGATCTGACCCGTATGAAGCAAATTGAGGGTCCATTCTTGCCAAGTGATTATAGTAACATTACATCGTGGAAATAATCGCTTCTATGATTACACAAATGCAGTTTCATAGACTAAGTGCTCGTAATGACCGCTTGAAAATGATGCACTAACAGATTGTTTCGATATATCAGAATCGAGGAACTCCATTCAAGACTGTGTTAGTCTCCGCCAACTTTTTGCACTTATCGGTTATTTTATCAGTTCAAAGAAGATCGAAGCCCGCATCTCCGGGTGGAACCCGCTACTCAACTAATCGTCGACCATCCGAAGTCCTGGGTGAGACAAAGGAAAATCAATATGTGCTGTCTCCGACCCCAACACTGTGACCCTAAGCAAGATCCATTGAATGAGCCGCTCGCCCCTTTCGATCCAACAAAAAACAATCCTTATGTTGGGCCCATTGTGGGAAAATAAGCCCGATGCACAAGCCCGGTCATCGATCAAATGAGTTCGTTGAGGAAGCATTCAACCTAATCAACGAATCAGGTGATCATAGAAAGGTAATCCACGGATCGACCGAGAAGGAAGAGAAAGTAACTCCGTGTTAGGATGAAGGTGATAGTTTTCTGCGTGTGGTTCAATTCCGGCCCTTCTCACCAAATGCGGCGGCAACAATCAAAGACATTCCATCTGGGACTAGGTGCACCGTTAATCAAGGTAGTGTGTGGCTTGATTATCGGGATGGGCGGAGCAACGATAATTTTATCTCCAAGGCATCGTAAGCCTTAAACCTTCCTACGTAGAAACACCCAAACCCATACAAGATAGCCGGATCAAGAAAGTATGACCGTTGATCTCATTTGTCATGTTTGTTTTTCCATTACAACACTACCAAGCATACTATTCTATGTGATGTGGCGTTGACATGGATGCATCTCACCTCCTTTTTCATCGACCGTGGGGAGTATGATGCTGATGCAAAAACACCATGGACGAAATAATAGCTACGAGTTTACGGCTGGGCAAGCGACGCTCCTCAGGCCACCGCCTTAGCTCTCTTCAAAAGCATTTCGGGAGTACCTACACCGTGGAAGATCCTTTACCGCACATGGGAGATCTGAGCAGAGCTTGGGTGGGAAGCCAAGTCGTTTCCTTTATCTCTCAGGCCGGAATATGTGTGTGAGTCTCAGATTGTTTCCAAAGGAAGTCCAGTGGACTTCACAAGAATTTTCTGATGTAGCGCCGATCGAACTACTTGATTGTTTGCCTCCTTAAAGAGATATCCAACATCATGTGGATCTAGTCCCTGTCCAACTCTACCTAACTTTGCCTCATTACAAGATGAGCTCCTCAAGTTATGAACACAAGACTGTAGAAAATGGTTGAAGAATTATTGCGAAAGCGATTAGTACGTCCGAGTATGAGTCCTTGTGTCGTACTTGCACTCTTAGTGCCTAAGAAAGATGGGAGTTGGAGAATGTGTGATGGTAGTGGGCATCAACAAGACATACCAATACCGCTTCTTTTTCCTTTTCCAAGGTTAGCGACATGTTTATAGATATAGAAGGATCGGAGTATTTTTCAAACTGACCTAAGGAGGCTATCATCGTATTCGACCCAACTGGGGATGAGGAAACCGCATTTAAAACAAGAGAATGTCTTTAAGGAGTGGTGTGTGATGCCTTTTAGTTATGCAACGCTAAGCACCTTCATGCCATGAACTAAGTGTGTTGAAGCCATACATCAAGAAGTAAGTAGTTGTGTACTTTGGTGTTTAGCAAAGGAGTCAAGAACATCTTCCCATCTCCATGTTGTGCTTATTGCACTTTGATCATAAACCCAGATTTCTGAACATAAAAAAGCAGTTTTTCTCACTAATAAGCCTTTATTTTTTGGTTTAGTGTTAGTGAGCAGGAATTGAAGTAGATGGACAGAGTTGAGGTCGCTCGAGCCGGTCTGAGTCCAAAATCAAATCCAAGATGTTCAAGCTTTCATGGGTTGCCAAGCATTTACCGTAGGTTCACTAATAGAAGAGGATTTTAGCTCATGCCATCTAATTCCGCTAAAAGGGATATAATGCAGCTATAAAATATAATGGCGGATGAAGATAATCATGCATGGCATGACCATAGGTGGTGAGAAAACTAAGAGAGGTGGAATATTTTCCATAAACCGTGGTTATAGCCTTTTCATTATTAACAATTCCCGGCATAGTTTATAAACATGCTTATGGTCAATCTCGACCATAGGTACGCCTTATAGCTGTTTTCGACATTGACCCCGCCATAGGTATTGCTTATAGCAAATAAGCAGATTGGACTCTACTTAAGGGTGGATGTTTATAGTCACGTTTGTGTTGATCCCAACCAAAGAGATGATTTTATGAGCTCTAATTTGTAATCACCTTGGCCATAGGGATGGTTTATACGCTGCCAGGATTTCCATCTCCACCAGTGGGATGTCTATACCATTTATCTGTAATGCTTATTTACATGCAAAATGCTGATTTACAGAATTATGAGCAATATAATCGAATGCTAGAATTATAGTGCAACCACTACCACTAAATCGAACACAATTTCAAACTCAGTAGAGAGCTCTTATGCCCTAAAAAATTATTTACACATTGTTTCACGCAGAATAATGACACCACATATAATAATTAGTTTTGGCACACTTAACACTCATCCTTTAAGTAAAAAACCCAAAACATGCACACATGTTAAAGTAAGTGTGCATGCTAAGGATGTCATCAGATCACGATGAATCAACAGTAGAGTATTTATGGAATGGTGATTATATGTTTTGACAGATCGTTAGATTCACATGCTGAGCTCATTCTGTAATTTTATCAAGGACTCTCCCAAGGGATGGGAGGTCAACGATCAAGAACTTATGTGCCACGATTACGACCTTTGCTCAAGACTTCAGACATCCCTCGCTTCTCATCTCTTTCCTCGGTAAGCCTTCAAGAGTCATAATGTTGAAACCTTTATTTGTTCTTCTCTCTCTTCTGAATATTTCATAGTGTATTAAAAGGATAATAATAAAAATATCCATGATTTTAGTCAAGTTGTTCTCAAACATATTTTACTGAAGTATAGATGGATGTTATGTTGGGTCAATATAATATATAGAAATTCTAGAAAGCAAACCAACAACCAAAAACCATGAATAGACCAATGTACACTCGGCCAAAAATAAGAAAACATCTATCAAGAAGGTGCCAACCGCCCAAAATATAGAACAAATGTTTTAGATGTGCCTGAAAGAAAGTTTGGGTTACTAAGAAAGCCAATGGCTTCAATATTTACACTCATAAGAGAGACCATAACTTCATCACCAACAACAGATAGTCGCTTCAACATTTAATTGGCCATCAACTATGGTAGTATGAGTTCAATTAAACTTAACTTGTCAAAATAAAAATCCTCATTTTTTTCGATGCTTAAAAATACTATGGGAGACTTGTACCAAACTTCTTGCAAAGAGACATGAGCGTAACTTTTATGGATAAGAGAATTCACAAGGTTCAAACAGATATATATTAGCCCAAGGCATCAACCAACATTTTATAAGATTAGTATTAGAATTTGCTATTAGTTATTAAATATGGATAAAAATTTTTATGATAAATTTCATTATTAAACCAAGGGTGTCTGTTAAATTGACACAAATTTCATATGTCGCTAATATGCACATTTAAGAAAAGTGAAAAAAAAAAAAGAGCTTTAATTTTTAGGATTCATCCAATTACAAACTTTCAAATTTCCAAAATGGATATATTGATTGATAGCAGGAAGATAATAGGACAATGATAATACAGAGAATTTTTCTATTAATTCTTAAATATGAATGCACCCTTTGGATAAACTGTTAGTTAACTAAGGATGTTAGTTAAACTAAGGATGCTAGTTAAACTATTACTTAGCTCATATATTAATGTACACAGAAAAAGAAACGTAATAGCTTAATTTTTAGATCTCACGCACCATAAACTTTCAAATTTCCAAATGATCAAAGTTTATACAGGGAAGATAATATAGGGACAATGGATAAAAAGTTCTCGTGGCGCCGGAAAAGGGATTTTTGCTTGAGGCCACCAAGTTGTCTTTACTTTGGGACTTGAAAAATTAAAAACTTGAAATGTTTTCTCGGTTGTCTACTTTTTCATCAAGAAAATGGAGCATGAGAGCACATTGTTGTTTTTCTCAGCTGCCCATTGGCAGAGATAGCTATGTACCTTCGATTTCCAATTGTTCTCCTAATCACAGCCAAAGTTTCTTTAAAATTACTATAGTCTGGAATTGAAGTTGGAGAAAATTACCTTAACTCTAAATTTATAGAACATGTTAAGAGAGTCAGAGAAACGGTTGATTTTTTTAAAATTGTTTCAAAAATTTTATTCTCAAAATGCTAAAAACAAGACCAACAATCCTGGTTTCTAATTTTTCGAATCATGATTTCGGGCCAAATCATGGAACTTAGTCAAAAAGGATGTAACTTGGTGATTTATAAACACTGCGGACAATTATTCTATCACCTTACACATTCCTCCTTCTCTAAATCAATGACTTCTTGCATCAAGTCTCCCTGTAAGGCATTACATGCCCCTTTCAAGATATTTATGACCAAGAAATCTTGTGATCCTGATCTATATCCCTTCTCCAAGTCTATACTATTAAGGAACAATGAAAAATTTTACACGGGTTGTGGTCAAGAATCTAATACTGCACAATAAATTCAACCTACTTACTACAGCTTGTTCTAATCAAGCTTTGTGAACCAGTGCCACCATTGAAGTGGCAATGGATCACATATCTCAACACCCTTATTCTTTCTCCATTCAGAAACACAAAGAGAGCATAATTATATAAACATGAGTCATCACACACTCCAAAGGTTGAGGAACAAACAATGCCTCATTTGTTTAATCTTTTCACTAACACTAAAGATATTTAAAATTTCTGGCCACTCCTCCAGCGATCATAATCCAATAGCAATCAGATGAATACAACCTATCTACTATACAACTACATGAACCAACAATTGATCATTCAAAGATCAAAATTTGGATACAACCAAGAACTCGACCGCCAACGGCCGCCTCCCCGCCACACGTACCATCATCACTTATTTAACATCCGAAACCATTTTTTCAAATTCTTATAACAACCGCTCCCAAGATTCACTTCAACAGTCAGGCCTTCCACAAAACTCATAAACAAAATCTACATGTTAACGAAATTAATAAAATAATACAATGACAAACATACAAAGCTAACTTGTACTAATTGTGCGTCAATGAGTAAAAATGAAGTAACACAGGAGATGGCATGGTCTTGGTCCGACCGCAGCTCATGTTTATTTAAAAGAAGTGCCCTATAATTGCCGGGCCGGCTCCACTTCACTTAGGTAATGGGAATCATTAAGAATTGGGCTCCAAAGACCGAATAAACGAATGAACACAGCCTAAGCATCCAAAGAAGAGACGGAGAAACAACTAAAAAAACAAAGACAACAAATAAAGAAATAACATGAAAAGAGAAGGTTTTGAGTTTTGTATGATCTAGGACCTTGAGAATATCTTGTGCAAACTAGAAGAGAAAACATCTTTATATTGCATCCATTGATTTGGTTTAACAACGAACGTAGCAAAGCTCTCCGCTTGTTTAATGATACCTTCGCTCCAAGGCTACCTTTTCTTTCAGTGCTATGTTGCTTGAGTTTTATTAATGGAGTTTGAATCATGCAAACAAATTGTCGAATAAAAAATTTACAAAACTCGCAAAGACAGAAATTTTAATGATATCTATCATCGCCATCCATGGCCAAATGAAAAATTTCATATGAAAGCCGATGATGCTATCTAGAAAACAATGCTAAAAACAAAGAAGTCAAAATGAATTCTCATGACTATACAAATTAATTGGAGCTAGAGAAAATCCTCGGGGTATCAAATGGGAAATCGATCAAAATTCACTTGATCAGGGAAAACCTAAGTTCGTAGATGGAGCATTGGCTGTCGAGAGATTTCAATGGAGATCGCATACCGAATGTCGCACGATTCATGTGTCTCCATAATTGCCTATCCGCATGGAGACAAATGAGAAGCGCTTTGAATCGACGTGGGCCGAGATATGAATGTGGGAGAATAACAACAAATTAAAAATCATATGCGATCGCAATTAGTATGAGAAGCCGAAAATCATCGGTTCCAACCAAAGAAATAGCATTTGAAACTACCCAAAAAAATCTTTATTCCTCATCCAAATAATCAAAACAGAATAGAAAAACCGAAAGCAAACAAAACAGTGGTAACCAACTCATCCATTAGACATTTCAACAAACAGTTTCTGGAAATTCAAAAAGTATATGCCTTAGTTCAAAATCAAAAACAAGCGAGTCGAACCAGTATGAGACGAAGGTTCGAGGTTCGAGTTGGTTGTTTCAAAGATTAAGCAGCGGAGAAAACCTAGTCACCGATGCAGAGATTCTGGAGCTTCGAGGATCCATATAGCCCCGCTGGAGCAGTGGCCGAAACCGCTTGGTAGAAAACTCTCCCAATCCGTGACAAAAAACTCTATAAACTAGGTGAGATTAGAACATTTTCTTACTCCTAAAGAGAGAGCCGAGCAGTGAGAGAGAGAGAGAGAGGAGAGAGGGTAGAGAGCCATAGATTAGGAAATTAGGATAACTCTATCGCATCCTTCCTTCCCCTTTCCACCATTCACTAGGCAACCAAACACATACTATTTTTTCGTGAGAGGAAAAGAAAAATAGAAAGAAAAAACCCAACTACGCTATTTCAAGAGAACACAAATCACAATATTCAAACAAAAATTCATTCTTCTTTCTCTCCAGTTTTACTTTCAAATGAACTAAATAGAATCTCGATTTGCCCCAAAATGCAACTCCCTGCCCCAAAATCAACCCCACTAAAAATCAAAATCAAAAAAAAAGAACTTGATTAGACCGATTGCCGCACCGCGTACTGAGTCGAAGAGTCAGTTCGGACGGGCGGCGAAGAGGTTGTGAATTTCACAGGCTTGACGCTTTAGAAGGCCTTAGATCAACAAATGTTGATTCATCGATCTCCCTCAGCGGTGGTAGTACCATCGTACTGGTGTAGTAGTCGCGTCGAAACTCAAAAGAGTGAAGAGAGCGGCGCAAATTTTTTAAATTTAACCCCACTTTAAATATTTTTCAAACTATAGAGGCTTGTATAGTAGGTTAATTAATTTCCCCACCTAAAGGGTGGTAACAAATTCCTTCTACTGCGGGAAATAAATAAAACGTGATTATATGCATTTTTAGTCATAAAATTTTGACCCTCACGGTACAGCGTTATATTCCAATTTTCTAGTAGTGTTTATCAAAATAGCCTCATTGCCACACCACTCACGAATTGCTTAAAGAAGGGTGTTTCAAATGGGGGATGAGCAAGAAAAAAATATTTGTCCCGATCAAGGAGAAACTTACTATAGCTCCTGTCTTAGCTCTTCCAAGTTTTGAAAAGGCTTTTGAGGTTGAAACGGAAGCATCAATGACCGAGTGAGGCTAGACAAAAGTAGCAGACACAAGCAAGGAAGGGCCAACAAAGTAGCAGACGCCCTTAACCGAAAGAACCACTTGCTCATGAAAGCCTAAGGGATAACTATGATGAGGATATAGACTTTGGAGACATTTGGAGACAATGCAAGAGCAATGAAAAGGTGGACAATTATCTTATTTATGATGGGTACCTATTCAACCATCGGGCTGACCAATGAACCATGAATCGATAACTTTTTTAATTCAATTATCAGTCCAATTTTTAAAACATTGCCTATTATTACTCATATTCAAGTTTGTCAGATAATTTAAATTAATATTGAAAGTGTTTTTTGAATATACACTTTTTATAATTTAAAAAATTTTAAATTTAAGTTAAAAGTGTCTTTTTAAAAAATATTTTTAATTTTTCAAATTTTTAAAAAATGTCTTTTGAATAGATATTACTTTATAATTTATTTTACTGATGTAATAAAACTGTACAATATTTAAGATTATTTTTTAAATTATATTTTTTAAGAATTTTTTTATTATTTTTTGGAAAATTCCCTATGAAGTGGGGTAGTAGAATATTAATTATTATTATTTCTATGGATAGAAAGTTATTGCCGACAAATCGTCTTCTTTGATGGTCATTTCAGTTGTCCTCATCTTCTGAAACGTCTGGACTGAAAAATAGTAAACTACTACCATACTCTTGTTGACTTCAATTTGAATTGGACTTGGAATTATACACATATGGTGTACAGTAGGAATAAGCTGGATTCTCCTATCCTGGAATAATCTTAATAAAATTTAATTAACTCAACAGTCAACACTGCCATATTGGGATAAAGTACACAAGTGACTTGATGATGTTAGACTTGGTCGTTAAACTTTTTTTTTTTTGGATCCAATACTTGTTTTAATGTTGGTTATGTTAGAAAAAGTAAAGGAAAGAAGGAGAACAACAACACTAAAATAAATTAGAAAGGAGAATATAGGGCTTGAAAAAAACATTGATAGAGATCACTTTCCTAAAAGCGAAATTTGCCCCCACTCCTTCTCGAGTTTTGCTATGGGGTGATAATATAAATTGCTTTAGTGGATATGACAAGCCTTATGATTTTCTGTACTGACAAATAATAAAAAAAATCTAATAAAAATCAAATAGTGTTTTTAGTTTTGATCTTTCTTTGTTTATATATTAGATAAAACAATATATACAAACTTTCAAGTTGAAAACACATCCTTTCTTCAAGTCAAAAGCTATAACTTTTAATTTTGTAAAGACACATACTTTTTAAACCAAAAACACAAACTTATTAAAATGAAAAGACACATATTTTAAATTTATATTTAAAAAAACTAAAATATTTCTAACAGGTTATGTAGTTCAAACATGTTTTTATCGGTAAAACAGTAAATAAATGGGCAAATGAATGTTAAATACCATTGACGTGTCAATCCTTAAATCTGATACACATTAGTAAATTATACCACGTAAAGATGACATGTCAATAACATTAGACTTTTGTTTACCTATTTGTTCGTTCTGTTGATAATATGTGTATATTTAAGCTACGAAACAAAGAAATCGTGCGTCTCCATGGCATTCCAAAATCCATTACCTCGGATCGGGATGTCAAGTTCATCAATCACTTTTGGAGGAAGCTTTGGAAAAGGTTTGACACTTCTTTTCAATTCAATAGCATTGCCCATCCTCAAACTGATGGTGTGGTGAATCGATCCTTGAGCAATATGATTCATTGAATTGCAGGAGAAAGGCCAAAGCAGTGGGACCTTGCCTTAGCTCAAGCCGAATTTGACTTCAATAGCTTTGAAAACATGTCAACA
Organism: Tetrastigma voinierianum; assembly: GCA_016808115.1. NCBI lineage: Eukaryota > Viridiplantae > Streptophyta > Magnoliopsida > Vitales > Vitaceae > Tetrastigma > Tetrastigma voinierianum. The sequence continues at coordinate 106,796 of JAEQBH010000968.1, forward strand.
GAGATGAGTCCTTTTGCCATTGTTTATACAAAGACTCCTAATTTTACTGTAGCTGTCAAAATTATAGAGAATTCATCATTACTAAGTCTAAAGGGTTGTTTGTTTTTTGATTTAATGTTGAAAGTTAATCAGTTTTCAGCATTAATTTGTTTGTTTTTTAAAATTTTCACAACTTATTGCTAAAATTTTTAAAAAAGTTCTTAACAAAAAAAATGAAAATATTTAATTTTTTCTATTAAGAAAAAGTCATTTTTCATCAAAAGAATAAAAACTACATCATTATATAATAAGAATAAGGACTAGTAACACTCGCTATTAGGAATGACAACGGGATGGCTTAGGACAGGGTGGTCCAATCCTGACCCATTTATTTTTTCAATTCTCAAACCTATCATATTTAAAAAATTAAACGGGACGAGACGGGGATGGAAAATTTCTCAAATCCTCTCCGTTTACATTTGATTTTTGTTTTTATTTTATATTTGCTTTTTTATTTTCTCTTTTATTATATTAAAATTATTATATTTCATAAAAATAAAAAATATTATAAATTTTTATAAATTATTTATTAAAATCATTCTAATTTTTTTGAGGAAATTATAATAATAATAATTATTTATATTAAAGTATAAAATAAAATAATAAAAAATATTTTAAAATATAATGGGCAGGCGGAATACATGAACTCACCTCGAGTCCGCTTTCTCGACGGTAAGAAAATAAAACCAAAACTCATTAAAAATCCGACATGCTAAACCAAAACTCGTCAGTGATTAAGAACTAAGGCATGAAACTCGAAATTATCCGCCCGTTGTCATCGCTATTGACTACCCAATATTAAAAAATAAATAACTTAATACTTAATGCTATTAAGTACCATTCAATATCAAACTAAAAAAAAAAGTTATATTCAGCATTAATTAAAATAAACAAACACTACATAAGATTTGTCTTCTCCTTGTTTTTGTTTGTGACGGTGTTGAAGATGATTTTATTTTATTTTTTTCTTTTAATTATCTTATCTCTTTTGATGTGACGTTGTTTTGATAGGGGTTTATCTTCTTTCTTTATCCGACAAAGGTTGAGACCCATGCATTTCCTTAAAACCTATTCTAATGCGTCCTTCACTTCACCACATTATTTTATTTCACTTAACTCAAATGATGATTGGTAAGCATGGTTCAAAGTCGTGGTATTAGTTATTGACTCAGATAGTCCAATGATATCGATCGCGATGTATTAATTGGTTATCGGCCCATATGCAAAATAAGATAATTCAAAAATTCAAAAAATATAAAAATATAATGTAAATTATTAGAAATATATTTACACTTAAGTGAGCTAAAAAATTTAAAAACAAAATTTTTTTTATATTTAACATTATTTAAATAGTAATAAAGCATTAAGTAAAAGTAATTTATGATAATGCGGGTGAAAGAAATTATTTTATTTCAAACATTATAACTTTTTAATAAACTGACATCGAATCAATATCATGTTAGATGACTAGTGTCACATCCCACATAGGGGAGAAACTTCTTGGCACTATATAAGTATTGGTTCCTTTCAACTTAATAGACGCGTTTTAAAGCCGTGAGGGCCCCTTAGGCCCGAAAAGGACAACATCTACATAGTTGAGTCGGGTCGTTACAAATGGTATCAGAGCGGATCCCCGACCTCGATGTGGAGGTTTGTTCCGTTTGGCCCCACAATCTCATGGGACACAACGAGGACGTTGTGTCTGCATGGGGGGTTGTTTGTCACATCCCACATCGGATAGGGGACAAACTTCATGGCACTATATAAGTATGGGCTCTTCTCAACCTAGTAAATGCGTTTTAAAGTCGTGAGGGCCCTTGGCCCAAAGCAGACAATATCTACATGGTTGAGCCGAGTCGTTACAACTAGAGAGCACAACATTTGTCATTTAATAAATTAAATTACAATAACTATTATCATTTAGTAAATTCATATTATTCAATTAAATAATTTTTTTATTATAATTAATTTTCAAAAAAATTAAGCCTTTCTACTTTTTAAAAAGATAATTACTCCTTTTCTTTATATGTTTAAATGAAAATTAATAAAATATGATATATAAACATATGCCATTTTATCATACAAATAATCTAATAAACTATTTTCCCCAAATATCTCAAAGATTATCTTGTTCATACAATTAAATTAATTTTCTATTATAATTATTTTTTAAAAAGATTAAATGCTCATTCACTTTTTATTTTTAAAAAAAGATAATTACTCTTTTTCTTTATTTGGTTAAATGAAAATTACGAAAAATAATATAATAAAATATTTTCCCCAAATATCTCAAAGATTCTCTCGTTCATAAAATTAAATTATTTTTTTATTATAAAAAATTTTAAAAAAATGTCACTCACTTTTTATTTTTTAGAAAGGATAATTAATCTTTTTCTTTATATATACATTAAACATATATAAATTTTTTAATAATATATACATTAAAAATATATATATATATATATATATATATATATATATATATATATATATATATATATATATATAAATATAATATGTTTGATTAAACATATAAATATTATGTCTTAAAAAACCAAATATTTCTATAAATAGTATGTTTAGTTTAGCGATACCTGTTCAAAAAAAAAAAAAAATTTACTCCTATCTTCCTACTCGCTTTGTTCATTAAAAGAGAGAGATACTCGGTCTGCCTTCTACTTGCCGCGCCATTTGACTCAGAGTCACAACTCGCAGCCTTACCGATGTTCTATTGAGACTTGAGAGTCGGGAGATAGAGAAATTCCTTCTCAATCGCCCCTTTTATAGACCTGTGCAAGGTCACTAGCAGGTCAAGTTTGTTTATTTTCCTTCTTGCTCTGGGCTTAAATTCCACCCGTATCTGTGCTCTCGTAGAATCTCCGATTCATTGTAAAAATTTGATTTTTGTTGTGGTTTTATGTCCATCTCGGTTTTAGATTGACGGTTTTTTGGCTTTTCGGGGCCATAGAATCTCCGGTTAATCAGCTTTTTTTCTTTTTTTGGTTGATTATGCTTCTAGTTTGAACTTAGGATTCAGCCACTAAGAAATTGTATGCTGTCAGATCTATCTTTTCAGATTCTCATATCCATAACCGAGATTCTCCAGGAGAAGTTGTACTTTAACTAGCTCGACTCGAGTCAAACCTAGAACTCGGCCGAGACATCGGATTTTTGGCCTTAGAATTTTGATTCATCGCCATTCTTGTTCACTCCTACTTGAGGATTCATATACAAAACACATCTTAAGTCATGAATTCTATGTATAGTGGGCTGTACCTACGCCTCTAGTCTCCTCAGATATTTTTTTTCCTGAAAATGGGACTGTTATTGTAAAGATTCAGTCCAAACAAAGGGGCCATCACAGCTTTAAATCACGTCTATTAGATTGAGACAAACACATATTTATATATTTTCAGGAAAATTCTCCAATACGATGTCCTATACGATGTGGGATGCGACAATTATATATCCTCGCATAGAATCAACTTTTTCTTGAAAACATTCCCAACAAAACCATTATGAACAAAGCAAAAAAAGAGGGCAAATTTGAAATGTAATTTTTAGTATATGCTGGTAGATGGAGGGACGAAAATGGGAGGACCTAAGCATCGATATTTTGGTGAATGTGCTGGGAAGAGTGGGAATGGAGTCGTTGCTGTTGGATGTTCCCTTTGTATGCAAGTCTTGGTATAAAGCTAGCCGTGAACCTCAATGCTGGGAGCATCTTATTTTTCCTACATACATCAAACCTTATTCTGGTTTTAACTGCTGGGAGGATATATGGTGGGAACCAGAGATCCCCGACTGGCGTTTTATAAATAGGCTAGCGATGACATATCAAGAAAACTTGTCTGTCACTGCATTTGTGAAGTTCATAGTTAACAGAAGCTGTGGAAACGCCACAATCATCGAACTCCCCGGTGGCTGCACTGAGGAAGCATTGGCGTATGTTGCATACAAGTAAGGCATCTAGACTTCTACATTATTATATTGAAAAAAAATCATACCTTCAGGGTTTGTTTGGTTCATTTTTTTTGGAAACACTAAGAACATCATTTTGGTGTTCTCTTTTTCATTGTTTTTGTTTTCTGAATTTAGTCTTTTCTATTATTGGGAAACCATATGGGATCATTTCTCTATCCACATTGGTATGATAGTGTCTACATTGGGCCTAAGCCTTCCGTAGTTTGGTTTTTGTGCTTTTCCCTTAAAAGGCCTCATACCAATTAGATGTTATCCATGCTTATATACTCATAAGCCATCTCATTCTTAACCGATGTGGGACCTTGTGAGACTTTGGGTGCACACCCAACAATTCTCCTCCGACAAAGTTCTTAACGAGCCTTCCCTCAAACCAAGATTTCCTTCAATGCTTTTTTGGAACATGCCTTACGTGAAACACCATCTGCCAAAGGGGCCCACCACATCATTTTGTCCGGCTTCCACCCACATGGTTAAGTTTGAATTCAATTCTAGTACCACTTGTTGGGAAACCTTATGAACCCTTTACCTATCCATATTCGTATGATATTGTCTATTTCAGGTCTTAGCCCTCATTGGGTTTTTTTGGGCTTTCCTCAATAGGCTTCATACCAATTAAATGTTATCCATGCTTATATATTTATAATCATCCGAATCATAACCTTTGTGGGACATTGTGAGACTTTTGGTGCACACCCAACATTTGTGTTTTTTATTAAAAAAAAACCCGAATCAACATGTTTTCCTTTGTTTTCCTGGCTTTCATTAAAAATAGAATAGTTTTAAAAAACAAGTTCCAAACAAGCACTTAAGTTCAAGTTCTCTATAAAGCAATGCTCCTGAATCTTAAAAGTTTTCAAAATTCCATTTATTTTGCTTCATATGAAGTGAATTGACGTAGGTGTCCCGTGATTAAGAGTTTAATGTGGGTTCATACAATGAATATATCAACGGTATCATTGTAAAATTTATAAGCAGGTGGAAAAATTTGGAGATGCTGAAACTTGGGAAATATCACTTGAAAGAACAACACACAGATTGGACTTCACTGCCACAACCTCATTTGGCTATCATCGCCATATACCATTGGAAAAGAAGAACATCAGCCTTGTTTCTTCACTTTCAGAACTTAAGTACTTGGATCTACATGGAGGAGACTTCGAGAAGGAAGCTCTTGTAATGATATTGCAGGCTGCAAGCAACTTGTTCATTTAGACATCAGTAAGTCCTTTGGTTTCCAATGATGATGACGTTATATATTAGAGCTGTTTCCACAGATTCCTGAATTCATGTGTGAAGGGTCGATGGTGATACATGTGATAGAACCTAGTTCTTTGCATGACCCTAGGCTTGATCATGAGTTATTCTGTAAAAATAATCAATATGATTGTGTTTATGATTTAAATTTTGATTTTGAATAAAGTTGGGGGTTCGGGTGGGCTTGTTAATAAACAATAGATGCTGTGAGAAACTCCCTTGTGTGCCTCTTTATGTGATGTAAGATGAATTATGAATGACTCTAAAGATTGAAGGATGTATGATTATATTTGAATTTGGCTTCTATTGGTAGTTTTCTTCCAATTTGTTGTTATATATGAGCAATATTTCATGGAGTTTATGCTCAATCTGTAAAAAGATAATGTGGGAGGATGCATGAAATTTGACACTCTTGTGATGGTAAATCTGATGTCAATTATTGGATCAAACTTTGATTATTTCACTTGAAATTAATTGGTGTATTAATGGAGATGGGTGCAACATTTTATAGCATTTAGGATCACACTTCACAAGTCTAGCTACCTTAAAAGATATTATTTGGACAACTCGACAATACATGACAATACTAATTTATTATGTTTGACTTGGGCTTCTATATGTAATTTTCTACCAATTTGTTGGTTTGGTGTGGAGATCAATCATGCATATGCAAGGTTTCAAGGATCTTATGCTCAATGTGTACAAAGGAGTGTGCATGAAATTTGACACTTCCGATTATATTCTATTGGTCGAATGGTCGAAGGGTACCTTTAATTTGAGGCTTTGATGATAACCAACCATGCATGATTATTATTTATTACGATTAAACAGATGAATGTGATTTAGGTGATCTGGTTATCAAATGAAGATGTTTTAAGCTTAAAATGATAATAGTGTATTTGATCAAGCTCTTAGAAGACAATTTCGCTGATAATGTATTTGAGATCTATGAATACAATTGAGGTTCTGGTTTGCTTGTTTGTTAATAAGCAAGAGTTGTGAAAAACTTGAATCATAAACTAAGTCATCATGATAAAAAAGAAAATAAAAAAATACTTCAAATTTTGTGTTATGGAGCATGTGAATGAACTTGTTCATTCAAATGAATGAATATGCAACTAAAATACCTATATAATGGGATCTTTATCCCTTGTATAGGGATCAAGAAATATAACTCATTTTCCGCAAAATTCTGCTTTCAATTTCTCTGCAATTGTAGTTACAATTCTGCAATTATTTTACAAAATTTTGTATTTTATAAAGTTAATTAGGTGGCGTATGTTTTTTTTTTACTTCATGGTCAGTAGAACTTTTATTCTAAATGGTGATGAACAATATTAAGTATTTAGTTGTTTGTTTTTTAATACTTTTATTTATATTAAGTATTAAGTTTTTTATTTTTATAGGATAAAAATCACCTTCTTAATATCTTGATGAATTAAAAAAGATAGTTCAATTTAATATTTATTTATATGATAGATAATTTAACTTTGTCATTATGATAAAATGAAAATATTTATATAATCATCTTCATTATAGACATTAAATTTTGTCTATCATATATGCAAAATTAACATATTTTATCCATATTTAGAGAAATTAATTTTTAAATAAAGATAACTATCCTATCTATCAATGAAGAAAAAGAATCATTTTTTTGAATTTTGATATAAAATTTAAAAATACACTTACTTTTAATGTTTATGTACGCTTATTCATTAGTTCAAATCTTTTTATAATTATTTTTATAATCGTAAAAATAATTATTTTAAGTTTTTATTAATACAAATTTATTTTGTAGAATCAATTTTTTGAATTCCTATAAAACGTTTCTAATAGAAGTGCTGTTAAGGAAAACATTTTGGCTAGAAGCGCTATTACAAAAGTGTCAAACTAGGCCTTAGTATGCTATAGAAAATTATATTTATATATTTTATCTTATCAAATTAGTTTTAATTTATGAATTATAATTTGATTAATTATTTAATTTTTGACTAAATATATTTTTAGTATTTTTAAAAAATAAAATATTAACGTGAAAAAATAAAAATAAAGTGATAGTAATTTTCTAAGGAAAGTATTAATGAAAGAAATTAAATATTTAATATTAATATTCTAATTTAATTAAGTTAAATTTATTGAATAATGTAAAACAAATTATCATTATAACGTTTTTATGATTTTTTTAAATTTAGTAAGTTTAACTTGTATAAAAATTGATATAAATAAGATTTAGGGGTATTTGGTTCTATTTTTATCATATTTGGTGCTTCAATGCACCTTCACATAATCCCCTCCCTATGTATATAAATTTTTTTTACAAAAAGATAATGCTAGTAAAATATAAGTAAAAACCAATGCTATAAATATGTAAATTTGATTATTTTAAAATATTAAATAAATTCGTTAAATATTATGCTAAAGAATATAATAGAGAGAATATAGATATTACAAGAGAAAGTAGATAGTTGACTAAAGACAGAGAAAGTCAGAGATAAATTTCATTTTCACTCAGATATTTTCCCTTTCATTCTCTCTTCTTCTCGTTATCTTTTCTACACAATGACCAAAACTAAGCCTATTTATAAGAACACAAGGATGCACATATCATTAATGTCGATATTGAATATATACATTGAATAGGGAGATGGACATTCATACGTAGAACGCAAAGCATAAATGTGCCATAACAAAAATATCAATATTTATCGACGGATTAAAAAGCATTTAACGTGTCATAATGTACAATGAATATTCATTGACGATATAAAGTTACGAATGTGCTTATAATAGGTAACATTGAATATAATGAATATTCATTCATGTATTTCATAACACTCCCTTTGAATATTCATTGTATTCATGAATGTGCATTGAATGATATTGCCTCATTAAAAACTCTTAAGTTTAAAACTCCGCGTAGACAAACCTGATAAAAGGGAAAATAGTACAAAGGTATAAATTTTCATATCTTCCCTTTATGGATGCATTAATTGCCTCATTAAACCTTAAGCCGAAAACCCAATGGGACAAAAACTGACAAAAGGGAAAAGAGTGCAATGCATAGTCTACAATATCTCCTCTCCATTTGAGCTATATAGCCATCACGCTAGTTAATCTTGCATCTTATGAACTCGCGCATACCAATGCCATATACTAATTTTCTCAAAAGTCGACATTGTCAATGATTTGGTAAAAAGATCTCGCAAGATTATTTATGGATTGAATCTCGCTTAACATCAATTTGTCACTTTCTCTCTTGGATTCCATGAGTATAGAAAATTTCGCGAGATATGCTTGGTCCTATCACCATATATCCCCTAACTCAGGCAACACAAGCAACATTATTTCATAAATTATGTAGGAGAATTTGTAACCGTGTTAAGCAACAAGAATTGTGAACATGTGTTATAATGGATCTTTAACTAAACACACTCTCTTCCAGCCATATAAGCAATTAGATCTCGCAGTGGTTAGAAGATGCAGCTACTAGCGATTGCTTCTCAGAGAACGCCAAGAAATGGCGCTAATATAACAAAATAAATAACCAGCTCGAGAGCGAGCTTTATGCGGATCATATCTATATCCAAAGACGTAAATATCCAACTAAACCAGAGGTAGTAGATCCCTTTGAATAATATAACTTCAAATCTATGGTTCCTGAGATAACCGAAAAATATGTTTAATTTCCATTCAAGGTCTCCGAGTTGTCTCGTAACTAAAACGTATAATAAATTTATCGCAAAAGCGATGTCTGGTCTTGTACATTGCGCCAAGTACATCAAAGCCTCTAATTGCATTGAGAGATATGGTACTTCAAAGACCAAGTATCTCTTCATCGACTCTAGACGCAACCGATCCTTTTGGGGATCTAGAGACCTTACAACCATAGGGTTGCTCAATGGGTGAGTCTTGTCCATGTTGAAGCGATTAAGTAATCTTTCAATGTATGATGATTGATGGACGATTATTCCATTTGCTTTATGCTCAAGCTATAGACCAAGACAAAGTTTGGTTTTACCCAAATCTTTAACTTCAAATTCCTTTTTCAAATACTCAGCAGTTTTAGCTAACTCTTCTGGAGTACCAAATAAATTTATATCGTCAACATAAACTACTACAATAGCAAATCCGGTTTCTGATTTCTTAATAAACACGCATGGGCAGATAGGATCATTCTTGTACCTTTCCTTAATTAGGTACTCACTTAGGCGTTGATACCACATGCGACCGGATTGCTTTAACCCGTACAAAGATCTTTGCAATTTTATTGAGAATAAGTTGCGGGGAGTGCATGCATCAGGCATTTTGAATCCCTCGGGAATTTTCATATAAATATCTGAGTCTAATGAGCCATATAGATATGCCGTCACAATGTCCATAAGAAGCATTTCCAATTTTTCAAAGAGTACCAGACTAATGAGAAAACGAAATGTAATCATATCCATCACAGGTGAATATGTCTCATCATAATCAATCCTGTGTCTCTCGGGAGAATCCTGCAACGAAATGCTTTTATACCTGACAACCTCATTTTTCTCATTTCATTTCCGGACAAATACCCATTTATATCCAACGGGCTTTACATTATCGGGGATGCGAGTTATGGGTCCAAAAACCTCTCGTTTAGCTAGGGAAGCTAATTCAGCCTTAATTGCTTCCTCCCACTTAGACCAATCTTGCCTTTGACGACATTCAATAATAGATTGCGGCTCACAATCATCATCCATAATTTTATGAGCAACTGAGAATGCAAAAATATCATCAATGATGATTTTATTTCGATCCCAATCTCATTACAATATGTAATGGAATTCTCAAAAGATTCCTAAGGTTGGTGATCTTTTCATGGGTTTGTGCCTCTTCAAGTGCATTAAGCTCTTTAGAAGTAAGTACAACACCGTGCTCTTCGAGTGGATTCTGATTCTTTCCCTTCGCTTTTAGAGTGAACAAGGTCTTTGACCTCTACCGTCTACCACGCTTCAACTGTGGGGGATTTTCATCCATTTTAGCTTGTCCTTCGGGAACAGCTATCCTAGCTGGAGCATTTACAGCTGGAATATGAGATTTCGTTACCTTAGTAGCATCATTAAATGCATCAGGAAGTCTATTGGCTATAGCCTGTAAATGGATTATAATCGCACTGCCGCATTCGGGAGCTCTGGGTCAAATTGGAGATAAAATTTTCTCATTCCGTGAGAAAACCTTAATCGGTTTTTGCTTCAGCACACTTTAGGTGTCCCAATCATTGGAAACATAGTCTCATTGAAATGACAATTTGCGACCGCAAGAAAAGATCACTCCGTAGTCTGCTCAAGAACCTAATGATGGACGGTGAATTAAACCCAACATAAATGCCCAACAATACAGGACCCATTTTCGTTTCTTTTTGGTGGTGCATGGTACCTGTATTGCAATAACCTAAAGGTGTGTAAATGTGAAATATTAGGTTCATAACTAAGAACCATTTGGAAGGAGAGATTGTAGGAGACTAGCAAAGGGGGCTACCCATGACAGCCGCATGCAAAACTAAGATGACCCCATGTCGTATCGCTGAGATCCGCTCTTCACAATAGAGTGCGGGCAATGATTTGTATATGGTTAATCAAGGATTCTCGCCAATCCATTTTGAGTATAAACATAGCAAGTACCAGTGCTCAACCGACCCGGAAGTGAAGCACAATATGTATCAAAACTCTTGATAAATTACCAGCATTATCCAATCTTATACCTTTAATTGATAATCAGAATTGTGCCCAAGCTTTATAATCTGCGCTACAAACGTGCAAAGGTGACATTGGGCGCGTAGATAATAGGACAAACATGGGACCATCTGGCTGCGGATGCATCCACTAGTACCATAAAATATCGAAATGGTCCACTTGGTGGTCAGGATATCCAAAAATATCACCCTAAATTCTTTGCGTGAATAAAGGGCATTCAAGATCAACCTTTGTTATAGAAGGTTTGATAATGAGTTTTCTCAGGAACGCTTTCACAATTATAATCTGGACAACAATACCTTTGTATCCTTTAAAGGGTGCTCCTTGTATTCGATTATTCTACGCATCAATAAGCGCCGTAGACCAAGGCGATCATGCCATAATCCAAATCGGACGATTTACCAATCCCAAGATATGGTGGAGTAGGTTTCAACGGCCTTAATCATGATTAATAAATACAAACCTACAGAAGAAGCTTCTAGCTTCTCATGGATGGTCTTCGTGCCCAATCTTTATAAGAGGTAATGCCAATATATTTTTTTATTTGCCCATAAATAGTCTCAACATGGTACCCATTACTAGCTGCAGACATCTTTGAAGGCTAAGTAGATTCCTTTTTGATCTATTGCTTAGATAAACCCGTGGAAAATTTAAAATTTAAAATTCGATAAAAACGGGCAAAAACGGTAGCTTTACCTAATAGTCCAAAGAAAAGTTGAGATTTTTCAGATCTCGATGACAAAACGATTGCAACCGCTGGAATCGCCATGGAAAAATAAATACCCACACTCGTTGAATTCGAGATAGTCGGAATTTCAATGATTTCAAGAAACGTGAGTCGCCACATGTTATGTGGATGACACATGGCTTAATCATGTGGTGACACATGGCAAGCCATGGGAATACTACCATGGCAAAGGCATGATAGACACATGGCAAGCTATGTCACAATGCATGGCAAAGGCATGCATGTGTGACACATGGCAAGCCATGTGTGTGACACATGGCATGCCATGTGTGTGACATGCATGGCTCTTGCCATGCCTATATAAGGAGCTCACATGGGCTGTTGGTAGGAGCAAGGGAGAGCTCCAAACCAGTCCGTGGAGCAGCAAGGAGAAGAGGAAGGGAGGGAAGGAGAAGGAGGAGGAAAGGAGAAGAGAAAGGGAGGAAAGGAAAGGAGGAAGGGAGGAAAGGAAAGGAGAAAGGAAAGAAGAAAAAAGAAGAGGAAAAGGGAGGAAGAGAGTAGAAAAAGAAGAGGAAGGAGAAGGAGGTTGCGCAGCTGAGTGCATTCAGACGCAAAGAATCCCCTGAATCGCCTACAAGCAGGTTTCCTCCTATTTGGTTATTTTAATACGCTTTAGGGGCCGGTAATGGCTTCACGGGTTTCGCTCGTTTTCCGAGCGACCTGATACGCGGTGGTTTGTTTGTGATTGTGTGATGGTCAAAGACCGCCACGGTTTCGACCGCCCAAGACTAAGATCGGTTCGATGGCAAAACCAGAGCGTATCGGCAAACGGGGTGTGCTCCAAATTTGCACACCTGTGAATCGGGTCGGTCAACTTTGACTAATTATAATTTTCTCGTCCGAACACCAATTAAGGCTGCCTTAGACTTCTACGGAAAGCTCGTTGAGTCTAGAATTTAATAAAATAAAGTTCTTAGCCAAAATATAGGCTGAACATTGGGCTGGGTCACGGATAGTTGAGGAATAGTTAGTTTTAGTTTCCAGAACTTCTGTTTTCGGAACCGGTTTGTAATCAAAATGCTTGGGACTCCGTGAGCATGGCCTGAGCAAGTGAATTGTGCGTTGATGTTTTGTGTGGTATTTACAAAAATCGACTTTTCGACTAAGTCCGTGATTATTCCTTAGGCCGTTAATGTCTGATTTTATGGCCATGTGAATGGCTAATGTGTGTTATTGCCATGAATTCAATGACATGCTGAACATGTGAAATTATGTGATAAAGATGGAAATAATTATATGCATTGGGTATGACTGACATACTATGTCTCGGCCCAAGAACATGAATTATGGCATTACTTGCCTAAGTAATGGTTGAAATTATTTTAATACATGCTTGGAATGATGCTGACATGAATGACCCGAATGATAGAAAAGATGCAGTGCATGCTTATGTGATGTATTGATTTGAATATGTGAAGGCCATCAAGACTCGCATGTATTGTTAAATATATGAAATGTTGTGTGCATTAGACATGAGTGTTCATAGCACACACATAGTGTATGGTGTAGAATGTCCATGTAGAGGTCTTCATACATTGGTCATGGGTTTATGCAAAGGCAATAAATTGCCTTTGCATTGGTGCTGAACACCACATTACATGAAAAGTGTGTTCATGCAGATTACTTAAGTAATCTGGGTTGCGTTGAATCGTGTGGGTTGGGAATGGGACTAAGTCTAATTGAGTTCCACAAAGGTTAAACGAAAAGGGAAATGAAATGTGTCGGGCGTAAAGTAGGATAGATACCCCCCAGATGAAAACCCGAAAACCCGGTTAGACAGCGTATCCACCGTGAAAGCCCGAAAATGTTCTGAGGGTGTAAGAGACTCGCTGGGTGAGACCCTCGAAAAGTTCCCAAGTGTCTAAAAAGACACGTAAAATAATTAAATAAATATCACATAGACTACGTGGTTGTGAGATGGGGAAATGGGACCACCCCATTGATTTCCATTGGCACTTGCATTGGGTAGTGGGTCGAGGTTGACCTCGCAATTTGGGGCATGTAGATGTCGCCCACATACATGCATGTAGATTTTTCCATGATAGCACAACATGTACGCACTGACAAGTTGTTGGTTTGACTGGTGAAATGATCACTTGCACGTGCACCTAGGTAGGGAATGAGCCCTTGTAGGATTTATCTCTACTGAGCGTTAGCTCACTCCCGCGGGACCCCTTCGTGCATGTGTGACAAGTACAGCAAGACGACGCTCCTAGAGGCCAAGATTATGAAGTAGCTTGGATCGTGGCCTTGGTTCTTGCTTTATGTATATATTAGAATGAATCAGTTTTAATATATGTTTTGTATTAAGAGATGTAATAACTCTTGGATCTATAGAAATGTATGGTCTTGTAAACTGTATGGATGAGTATGGATGATGGGCCCTATTGGTTCATTCAAGTATGGGTCTCATGATATGGAGACACACAAAGCTCAGAGGGTCAGACGGTGGTCAACGGACCCCTGCTCGGGGTGTCAAGATTAGAAATGCATTCTCAATATGTGGATGGTACCTTTCGCAAAACAATTTTGGCATTCCCGAAACCATCAATAATCGAAATAGACCAGATATTGATGGACATGTGGTTCAATGTAATGTCACTGAAAAAGTGTCAACTACTTAAATATGGTATGCGTTTGATGCACTATCACAAACAAACATCTTCATTTTTCTCGGTGTTTTCCATTTGCATTTATGTTGACAACTTCAAAAAGTCAAGTATCATAAAATTTTCATATTAGTTATAGGGTCAAATAAAATTAAAATAATAAATATTATATCAAGTTCATAAGCATTTCATTGCATAACCATATTAAAGAACAACAAAGTACACATTTAAAGAAAACAACTAGAAAAGAAATTATTAGAATCATAAAATTCGAAATCTAAGATGTCATCCACCAGTCTGATGCTTCATCAAAGTGGACCAAGGTCCCTAAAGAAATCAGATATTCGCCAGTGGATGGCTTGCTACTTCAGGAGCAAGAGGAGTCCCACCAACAGAGATATTGTTGGCTTCAACAGAGGTTATGGCGCAGGATTAATTTCTAATGGCATGAGATCTCACCACGCTTGCCCAGAGATTTTTAAAGATGCCTCGTATAGATCAACAAAGTGCTTTGGCGTACGACAAGTACGTGACCAGTGCCTACCATGCCACAACGATGGAAAATACTTTCATTAGTCACCTTCTTTGGCTTCTTTTCTTTGTCATGATTCAGGCCAAAGTTAGATTTCTGTATGCAAATTTTCTCGCCACCCTTCGAGGATTATATTCTTGCCTGCACTTGTAGCCTTTAAAATGGCCAATAATTTTCTCAGAGTTTGCATGTGCTTCAGGCAATGCTTTTGAGCCAACAGGTCTAAGATCATGATTTTTGAGCAGCAATTCATTAGTTTGCTCAGCAGTGAGGAGCACATAAATTAAATCAGAGTATGTAGCAAATTGACGTTGCCGGTATTGCTGTTGCAATACAATATTCGAAGCATGGAAGGTGGAGAAAATTTCTAACAAGCTCAAGATCGCTGAGCTTGATAATCGTGATAAACTTTGCGTAGAAACAATATCAAATAAAGCGGAGTTATAGTCGACACCGATTTAAAATCTTATAGTTTGAGATTTTGCTGGGCCATATTGTGCTTTTGGTGAAGGATACGTCTAGTATGATCATACCTATCCTTCAACCTTCACAAGGTTTGAGGGTCTCGACCGGAGGAAAACATGGAGTCTCATGTGCTCATGCAAATGACGATGAATAAAAATCAGTGCATTTGCTTTATCTTTTTAAAATTTTGAGGTTCATTCCTCCGTGAATTACAAGTAGCAAGATTCGCTCTTGAGGTGCATTCCATGTCAAGGCACCAGATAGATAATTATTTCCACTCACTTCGAGGATGTGGAATTTGGGCTTTTCAATATTTGCCATAATTCTGCAAAACAAACGAACTCTTAAATTAATTAGAAGGATTTTCAAACATCCACCCCACTACTTAGGAGCACATGATACTTTAGGTTGGAAATTTGGCTTCGTGCCAAGAAAGAAAAAAGAAGGAATTGATAGAAGAAGATGAAGTATAAGTTGATTGATAAAAAATATACCACCTTGCAAAAAAATATTACCTCACCTTTGGTAGATCTTCGCCGATAACGATTGTAAAATATTACGTTGCAAGAATATAATAGAGAGAATAGAGAGAGATTAAGAAGAGAAAGTAGATAAGCACCAAAGATGGTAGAGAAAGTAAGAGGAGAAATTTTATTTCACCAGATATTTTCCTCTTTCTCATTCTTCTTTCTTCATCTTTTTCGCACAATGACCAAAACTAAGCTTTCTATTTATAAGAACACAAGGATGCACATATCATTAATGCTCGATGTATTGAATATAAGGTTACTTTGAATAGAGAGATAAGCATTCACATGTAGAATGAAGCTACAAATGTGCCACACAGGTACATTGAATATTCATTGATGTATATAGGTGATGAATGTGTCATAATAGGTACATTGAATATTCATTGATGTATATAGGTTACAAATGTGCCATAATAGGTACATTGAATATAATGAATATTCATTCATGTATTTCATAACAACATTCAAATTAAAAATCAAATGAACAAATCAAAATAACATAACATAATTTAAGAAATTCAACTTAAAATTATTAAATAATAAATATTAAATTTTACTAGATATGTGATTAATAAATGAAGTATGCTAAATATCCAAATAAATAGAAAAGAGGCTCGAATCCACCTAAGAGACTCAAATAAAAACCCATGTTTTTGCCATCTTATCTCTTATCTCCAAGCTTAATCATCGGTCAGTCGGGAGAACTCTTGCTTCTAGCCTTGAAATTGAACTCCTCAAACAGGTACTTTGCTTCAACATCACTTTTGTTTGCAAGAAAATTGGGTTTTCTGTTTCTCATATAATTATTGTTGCTGCAATCCCTTCCTTTTCATGGAAATCGAAATATTTTCTGCTGAAATTAGTCAGATCTTTCTTCTTCATGAAAATCGCTTTTTCGACCGAATTTCGAGTGCTCGTGGAAGGATAAATTTTTTAGCCGCGTTGGGAGCAATCCAAGGAAAAAGTGGAAAACAAACTAATAGAATCGGAAAAAAAAAAAGAAGAAAAGAGAATCAGAAATGGAAAAATGTTTCATAAATATGTTAATTTATCTTGTTTGGAAAAATGACAGCAGATTGGTTGAAAATGAAATGGCTGGCGTGGAAACCAGAATATCATTTGAATTGATGGTTATAAAGCCTCCCTCTCACCCTACATATGATTTGGATGCCCATCACAAAGCTTTGCCCTTCAAGATGTCAGACCAAGGTTTAATTCTTTCTTATCTTCTATGGTTATTCTTTCCTGCTATTTGAGCTACCGGCTTCTTTAGTGGATCGGGACATCCTACTTGTCTTAGAAGCTCTATTCTAAATATATATATATATATATGATTAAATATGCTTCAATAAACATAAATTAATTATCAAATTTGAGTTTCCTGATAATTCCTTTGAGTTTCCATCAAATTTCAAAGGGCAAATCCAGCATTTTATTAAGGAAAACGGTTCTACTGTAGGTGATGTCACTTATGGCCACCATTCAAGATGACATGGAAGTGGAAGCCCATTTCTCGCAAAGGAGGACGGATCATTGCTGGAATTGCTTTAAGTAGACTGCATTAATTAGTTGATCCTTCACCAAGGTACTTGCATATGGAAGCTGTATTTGGATGATGTGTTGTTTCATTGCTCCCGTCATATTTAGTACATCTCAGGATATTAGTGAGGTCCCAAAAGAATGGAGATTATGTTCATAAAGGACTGAAGTTTGGCAAAGTACATGGTAAAATTTTGAAAAGCAGAGGTTTCTAATGAACATCTCAGAATCTATTTAAAATTCTTCTTTTGTTCTCTTTTTCGTTTTCTTCAAATATATACAGGTCAGCTCACAACATTGTTAGAGTAGTAGGAGGGTTGAAGTTAAATTTTATGCAGTAACGGATGAGTGGAATAGCAACTCAAACTAAGGTATTTTTTAATTTTCTATGACTTCTAAAAATCCATGAAAGTAGGAAATAAGGAGCTTCAATGAATGTTCCTCCCAAGGGCTTCCTCAAATTTCTTTGATGTGGATTGTAATGGTTCAGAATGTAATAAACGATCACTAAAACTAAAATTCTTCAAATTTTTAGATGTCTAATGAATCTCTTTATCCTTTTCAAGAGTTTTGCACTATTTTGTTATTGCGCCCCAAAGCATAGGTCATTTTGTCCGATAGAAGCAAGTTTAGGAAATTTAGATATACCAGTGAATAACATGATTTTTCGTAGGTACAAGAGATCCTTTTTACTCTCAAACCGTAAACTTCATATCCCCATTCTAACCTTTTGCCACTTGAGGTAGGCTTGAACGACTACTTAGAAGAACGTGATTAATACCTAATGTTTGTTAGGTATTAGGATAAGCAAGATTCATTTCCAATTAATGCAGTCTAGTTAGAACTGCTGATGTGTTATAATTGGTTAAAATCATGCAAACCTGAACTAATCCATAATTTTGTAGCATTTGGTTGTTAAGTTTCTTTAAATGGTCCTATTCTCTTCAGGCAATGGCAGATGCTGCACACCCTTGACTCATTTCTGATGACGAGGAAAAATCGTCTTAAAGCTCTACGCTTAGGATATGGGCAGATAGATCCGAATTTCATTCTCTCATGCCAATTAGAAATGTACTTCAGCCAGTGTTTCTTATTTCTTTGTTTGATTGTTGCTAACATTCTCTTAGGATCTTTCGATTGCAAGTATTAATTGGTGGAGGGAGGAATCACAAAATGGGTTTATTTGATATGGTTCTTATAAAAGACAATCATATATCAATTGCTGGAGGTGTCACAAATGCCCTAAAATTGGTGGACTCATATTTAGAGAAAATAAATCTTCGAATGGAGGTTGAGGTAAAGCTCCTGAACTCATGAGGTATCATGTTCTTCTTCTTCTTCTTCGTTTCTGCACTCTTCCTCTCCCAAGGTAAAGGTGGATATTCTCAACTAAATTTTATATTGTTCATTTGCTACTTTGCTTATTGATTTTTTTTTTTCTCGTAAATGGATACGCCTACTTATCTTGATTTAACCCGCCTTAAAATATCTAGGAACATCTTAGTCGTGGCTTGGTTTCCGAAAAGTCCTAAAAAGAAAAACAAATGCTACTTGAAATGATTTTCTAATGTTTACTCAATCGTATAAAGTACTAAAAAATTAATTGTTATCAAAATTTTATTGAAAATTTATGCTTTTCTTAAATTGTTTGCCTTTTACAGAAGAGGAAAATAAGTAAATGAGTTAAAAGGCGATAAAAATAATTTATTGACTTAAAAGCTATTTTTTTTCCTTATATATATATTTACTTTTCTTTGCTATTTCCTATACATTGTATTTTTCTTGACATTTGTTGGAAACCAAACTTCAGTGTTTATGTGTGCTCACACCGTAATGGACATGTGGCTAGGTGAGTCCTTGGACCAACTTCAGCATGCTTCTCCTTTTAGTGCAAATTATAAATGCAATCATTTACTTTTTCACAAATTGAAACAAGGGGACTATGGAGGAAAATAAAAGATATTAGAATATGTTTCCAAAACAAAACTTCTTGACCTTGGAGCAATGTTGGATAATATGGTTGTCCCTCTCGATAATGGTGATGTTGATGTTCAAGGCTACAGTCAGAACCATCAATGGGAAATTTGAGACTGAGTAGCTTCCTTATCTTCAAGTGAATTAATTTTTGTTTTTATTTCTAATTAATGCATGCCATACTAGTAGTAATTTGCAAGATTGCTGTGATCGATAGTGTTATGATTTCTAATTCTGCTCCCGGTAACACTATGCTTGAATTTGAAGTGTCTCACTAATGTCATTTTCCCATGATGCCCACATTAGATTGTAGTTTATCTCTAGTTGAGGATAATTAGAAAGGTATTTTCTCTGAAATTGCACTGTGATAAGTTAACTAATAGGTGAAACCTTTATTTGGAGTAGTAGAAGGTTGTGGAAGTGGGGCTGCGTACATAAAGAATCTCAGATTCATAATCATAATACTATTAGTGCTCGGTTTTTATTCATCTGTAGTTATGCCATCCTTGCCATATTGTAATTTCTCTCTTGCTGTTAAGGATTTATAGTTGGATGGTCACCAAAAACACCCGCACTTCCTATTGCCACTCATGAAATCCTTTACCTTGCTGTTTGGATTGGTTTTATCCTTCTTGTTTTTCCCGAATCTTATCATGAAAACCAAATGATATCAATGCTATCTTGACATTGCTCCGAGGATATCATCCAAAGGTTACTTGGCTATCTTTCGCTTGCATTCTTTCAATTCCAGTGTTATGTTTTTTTACTTGTTCTCGTGTTTTTGGTGACAGCATCAGCAATGTGACTCTGAGACAGCATTAATTAAATTGGACAAAGTGGAGTGACATACATATTCAGGTAATGATGCAACTCTTCCTCGGTTAACTTTGAAGTAGTGGTTTTGCATCGACCAATCATTTAAACTGGAAAATTTGTTGGATCACAGAGTTACAAAAAAAATTGGTAATTCAACTTCAATCAAACTGTTATATGGGCATGACATCTCTAATATGTGGTATATATAGTGTTAAAACTAAATATAACATGTAAAATTTTTTAAAACTTAAATCATACCAAAGATGGAATATAAATATATATTAATATCTCTTATTTTTATTAAACAGTATAGGTAAAAATATTTTTATTGCTAAGAAGAAGATACATATTCAAAGGAGTGAAGGTCCACCCTCTTGGCACTTCTTAATACATGCCCTGTTAGCTATGAAAAAATTAAAATAAGATTTGATCATCATTTAGCTTTGCATACTCAACAACTATGGATTTTATTAGCTTATCATCTAATTTATGATGCTGACAGACTGTTTTATTTACTTAAAGTTAAACCTCTTTATTTTTATAATTGTTATTGCAGCCAGGTATTTGATAATATTATTTGATAATGGGGGGTTGCTGAAATAGCATCTTAGAGTGAGTTTCCATTTAAATTATGAGAGGATCATAGTTGGTACTTGCTTGGTAGCAATTATATATTCTTTTCCTTATGTGTTCATCTTATTGGTACTAAACCTCTCTAATTACTGACAAGGATGAATTTGTAACTAGGAATTGAATGCAATTATTTGGATTTGTAGACTTGATTGATTAACACTCTTCCCTCTTCATGTTTATTTATTTATTTATTTATTTTGAATTGAAAAAGCATTTCATATATAATTTTTTTCCTACTGCAAGAACTCTAAAAGATGGAAATTGGTCAACGCATTATGCTTTTTGAACACTTCGATCATTCTTATTACGTTTGAGAAATCAAATTTTATTTTGTGAATGGGTTACTTGCCATGCTGCTCACCATAAAATTAGATCCAACGGATGCTGCTGGGGATGCATGAATAATACCACTGGGTTAAACACCCTGTGTGCTGACAAAATTAAATGTTCAACAGTGAAACATTAAAAATCTAAAATTTCAGAACTGGTGCAGACAAAAAACTTGCATTGCTTAATTAGGTAGAAATGGTTGGTTAAACTTAAACATGTAGCACTACTTGTAAGCTGGTGTCATAACCCACCCATATCAAGTTAGAGAGAGTAATACCACTGTGACGATGTAGGTTTGGTTGAAAGCAAAATTTCGGAGTAAATTTGGTATTTGGTGGATGTCCCTGTTTTGGCTTTTTTACTAATCCAATTCCATCCATCTCTTGGTTCATGGGTACTAAATTCTTGGTAGGATTTAGTAGTAATTCATTTCATTGTGTGTTGATTTTTGCAGTGGTGCCCTGACTCATTCTGTGAAAGCACTTGTCCTCTAAATATCACTCTTTTTATTTGAGCATGATAATCCAGCACTTTGTCATGTCAACAACAGTTCTTTAAATCCACGTATGTTTGTTTGTTCATTAATTAATTAAGTCAATCCTTTACTCATCCCTTCTACTTGGCCTTCATTGTGAGGTGTGAACACACTTTTGTGATTTCTGGAGAATTTGTTCTCTTAGCCCTTCCGTCCTCTCTGTTATAGAGAATTGGTTTATTAAAACTACATGTGAAGGGGGTAATTAAATGAATAGGTATGAAGTTAGGAGGAACAGAACAGAACCTGTCGATGACCATATCTCCTACTTTAAAAGAAATACAGCAAACCCAAAAAGCCCATCTTGTTTTTTTCAATCCACTATGTGCTCACTAGTCACCCCATTTGAGCTGGTTTCATTCATTTCATAACATAGTCCTCCTTTGTTTTTTCCTTCTATCACAGTTATTGCCAAACTCATCTTTCACAACTCCTCATATCTCAGTTTGAGGCTGAGCGCTCACTGCAGCTGCATTTTAAAAAGACAGATTTCCGATGAGATTTTACCATAAAAAAAAAAAGTATACAAACCTTTAATAAATTTGTATTAAAGTATACAAAACTAGTTTTGTATTTATTTTACAAAAAAGGAAAGAAAAAAAGAAAAAGATTCATTAAAATAAAAATGACTTATTTATTCTAAGAGAATGCACATTAAACATATTATACCAATAGGAGTTGGAAGAGACTACAAAGTCGGTAAAGATTTATCATAGAACACAAGTAGATTCGCAGGGCTCCAACTTGAGGTAAGAGAGACTCAATCATCTCATTTATATTTATATGTTCTGGGGTTGTTATTGATTTTTCTTTAATCACATTTCTACCATAGGTTGATTGGTAAATTAGGCAATTGGAAATTCAATAAAGAAAGAGATGTGGGATCGGATCAATTTTTTTTTTCTCAGCTTTCTACCATATGTTGATTGGTGAATTTGACTCACTTCAAAGAACATATAGTTACCACACTGATGTTTTTAGCAGTCAAGGAGAAGAGAATATATAAATATATAATAGTTTGAGGAGAAATTGATTTGAGTAATCAAGTCCTGAGTAATCAAAATATATAAAACATTTTTTAATATTTTTAATATTTTAAAATATTTTAATATTTTAAAATTTTTAATATAAATCCGATTGATTCTGGTAGTGTTGCAACGAAAAAGTTTTTACTTTTTTGTTGTTTTGAACCATTATGGGAACTCCATCGAACCGTAATAATAGGAACTACATGGATTCTCCAAATAAAGTGCTTTTTGTTATGATGGGTAGAAATAATCGAAAAAATGCCAAAATCGTGCATAATGTGGTACGACCAAGTCGGTAACTGGAATGTCTTGATTTTTTGGCATATTGTATCTAGTATCGGACATCTTAGGGACAGATACAACTCGGCCGAGTCGTAATAGGATCAATCAAGTTTTGCATCTTTCTTTAACACCACATATATTAAAGGCCCTAGTTAGCAACCATGTAATCCTCTATTCTTCGTTTTAATGCTCTTTCTTTTTCTTCTTTTCCTATCTACTGTCCATGTTAATTTAACTTCTCCCTTTGGAGAGAGAGAGCTTGTGAATGACTACAAGTGGTAATTCGGGCATACGGGTTGGGTTGGGTTGGGCTAACACCAGGCCAAGCCGAAATTGGGTTGGGTAAAATTTGGCCCGATTTTTTCAGGCCAAAAAAAATAGTAGTCATGCCTTAAATCCAGGCAAGTCAAGCCAAATTTGATCTGCTTTTTACGGACCAATAAATTAACAACCCAACCCGATCCTAATTTCGAATTGGACCGGCCTAACTAGCGGTCGAGTTAAATTGGCACCTCTATAAATGACTATGTTGTGTGGTTTTTCAACAAATAAAAATGAAACTAAATGGCATAATTGTATGCCCCCATAAGTGCAATAATATAAATTTTTGCTTGTTGCAAAACCACATAACATAGTCATTCATAGGAGAATGCCCGATTATCGACAACCCAGGCTGCTGTCTGAAATGAACAGTGGTGTTAATTGTGGTCAGCCTCCATGGCTTGACTTCGCCCACACGGATTTAAGAGCATGACTATTATTTTTGATCAAAAAAAATCGGACAGACTCCCCATTGGCACAGTGTTGGCATTGACCCATTAGGCATCTCACCTCTATTTCACAAGTTCTCTCCAAAAAGGAAAGTAAATAGCAGTACAACTGGAAAGAGAGAAAAGAAAACAAACGAGAAAAGAACAAGTTATGGTTTGCTAACAGAGCCTTCTATATATGTTTGGTGAAACGATGCAAAACTCAGCCGATCTGTTGTGGCTCGGCAGTATATTTATTCCCTAGATGTCGATACTGAAAATCGACAAGGCTGTTTGAGGGTGCGGCGGTCGACACCACATTATAAAAAGAAACGCATTTACAACAATTTTTGAGCCAGCTACCCACCGAAACAAAAAAGCAATTTTCTTTGGAGAATCCATGTCAGACCCCGGCCATTACCATGGTCCGACAGGATCCCATAAATGGTCAAAGCTGCAAAAGTAAAAACTTTAGACCACAGCACTACAGCCTCAACTCGAACTACTATTGAAACACCAAATATTAAAATATTTTAAAATATTAAAAATGGTAAAAAATGTTTGCTATATTTGGAGGTACTGTGTACTCAAATCAGCTTCTCCCTCAAGCTATTACATATTATATGTTTATAATATAGCTAGCAAAACATCGTGTGTTAACTGTTAACTTGAGAAATGATCCAGAAACACACTCAGCATATGTTGACAAGCGAAAGAAAAAAATTGATCTGATATACTATTTTATTAGAATAACTGGCCCTTGTCAACCTATGACAAAAGCCAAAAAATCAATAACATACATGACATATAAATATAAATGAATAGTTGAGAGATATCTTTGTATATTTTAATATGCCATTAACACTAGAATAAAATAGAATCATTTTATTTTAATGAATCTTTTATTTTTTCTTTCACTGTAAATGCACTTCTAAATCCAGTTTAATATACTCATATCTAAGTACAGTAAAATTTTTAGTAAAATCTCATCATCCCTATGAACTCTTTCTTTTTAACAAAAAATGCAGGCTGCAGGAGGGCAATGAGAAATTGCTTTCGAGCCCTCAAGCTAATGGGGATATGGGGATGAAGGGAAGGTGGGTTTGACTTTATAATGGCATTGATTTAAGAGGAAAAAAGGCATATTTGTGGGGAGATGGTGGAACCCTTGATGGGATGTATAAGAAGGAAAAGACCAAGCAAAGAGCTTGTATCAAGTGGTTGGCCTCACTACACCTGTTGACAGAGGAATCTAAAGGTGAGGAGACAACTATAGTGGTTTGTAGCCATGGATAAGACGACTCTAGGACGGATCTCTCCTATAGGCAAAGAATATTGGTAGAGATGTAAGGTGAGGAGAAGCCGTCTAAATTTACTTGTGAAGGCTAGAAGTTATGAGCTTCAAATATGGTGGGAGATCCAATAAAGGTATGAGGTGTTAAGCAGGAAAATAAAGCAATAAGAGTTTTGCAGAACCCATGGAGGAAGAAGAAAGTAAGACACGCATTGTAGGGCGCATGAGTGCTAAGAAAGAAGAAACAAACCACAATTTCTGAGAGGAGCTGTCCAATGTGGCTATGTAGGAGGATCTGAAAAGATGTGGGTCTGTAGGTGGCTAAGCCCGACGGCCAGTTTTTACGGGGCCGAAGTCCATAATCTTCTGTTTTTGTGGCTAAGGCCGAGCATCCCATAGAGAGGGCCTTTTTGTCTGATCAAAATGAGTGTGATTTGGGTTTGTCGATGGAGTTAGAGGAGGGCTCTTTGTGTCCTATAACATCTTCTCCGTGGAAATTTGAGTTTGCGAGTAGATGAGACGGTCGAAGGAATTTCCAACTCCTCATTTTGGAAGAGTATTCTAGTGTGAGGAGAGCAATAAACCAGAGGTAGATCCTCTAGATCAAATGTACGAGCTCTTGTGCTCCCTTGTTTCTACTACCCCTCTTTCTTGTCTTTTTTGGAATTAGGTCCTTAAAATGGAGGGACTCTTTGGTGAGGAGTTTACGTGGATGGTGAAGCGATGGAAGAAAATGACTCAATCGGGCCTTTCCTTTTGTTTCTAAGGAGTCTTGTGAAGCAGTTGAGGAGAATGGGTTGAAAGAGGTTTCGGTGTTGATAGAAGATGCGTTCCCCCATCGGGAGGAACAAGAGGAAGGGTCTTGGGAGGAGAGATGCTTGTTCTTGTTTAGCAAATTTTTGGGTTTTTTCGGTGGAAGACTATGAGGACAAAATCTTCAATCTGATAAAGAGTATTTCTGAGAAGAGAATAACGACGAAAGGAAAGGGGGTTCAAGGGACAACAAAATCCGACAGAGAGATTAAGAAATTACAATGGAATGTGAAGGAGAAAGAAAAAACCCAAAGAGGGAACTCTAGCCATAGAGGCAAGAGAGAACATTTAGGTTGGTAAAAAAGATTAGAATTTTATCATGGAATGTGAGAGGGGGAAATGATGAAATAAAAAGGAAACTCATTAAGATCTTCATAAGGACTTATAAAGCAGACGTGATCTGCGTCCAGGAAACAAAATGGAAATTTTGTTCCAAGGGTTTTGCCCGGAGTTTGGCTCCTAGCAGATTTATGGATTGGGTTGCGTCTTACTTTAAGGGTTCTTTTGGAGGGATTGTTATCCTATGGGATACTAGAGTAGTTTAGTTAGTCGAGGCGGAAGAGATTAGTCACACGTTATTTTGCAGATTTAGAAATTGTGTGGATGGGTTAGGGGCTGTGGGGTTTTGGGTGATCCACGGTTATAGGGCGACTTTAACGTGTTAAGATTCATGGAGGAAGAAAGCGAGGGTGGGTAGATGGATGGGGCCATGAAGATTCTCCCGGATCGTGTGAGTTAGAGTTGAAAGATCTGCCTACTTGGAGGGGGTATACTTGAAATTTAGTTTCGAGGGAACGAAGAATGTTCAAAATTTGAAACGGTTCTTGATCTCCCAATAGTAGGAAGTTTACTTCGAAAATGTTAATCAAAGTACTTTGCCAAACCACTTCCCGATCCTGTTGGTTGGTGGAGGTAGTCTAGTTCGTGCCCTACTCCTTTTCGCTTTGAAAATATGTGGATTAAGACTGAAGGTTTCAAAAGCCTCATTGATGGCTGGTGGAAAAACTTTGAGGTCAAGGGTACCAGTAGCTATGTGGTGTCAGAGAAACTTAAAGCTCTTAAGCTTAAGCTTAAAGGTTGGAATCAGGAAGTGTATGAGAGAGTCGAGGTGCGAAAAAACAAGCCCTGTAGAACCTGGCTAAATGGGATTCTATTGTTGCCGAAAGACCTCTAGTTCAATCAGAGCTAGAAAGAAAAGCAGTTGAGCTGGAGGAGTTCAAAAAATGGGCGTTGTTTGAGGAAATCTCTTGGAGACAAAAGTCTAGGGAAATTTGGCTCAAGGAAGGTGATAGAAATACAAAGTTCTTCCACAAAATGGCTAACTCCCATAGAAAGCACAATGAAATGGCAAGGCTAAAAATTGATGGGATTTGGCATAGGGAAGGTCATGACTTGCAGCAAGGCATTGTTAATGCTTTTCAAACCTTGCTTTCTGACCTTAGGGATTGGAGAGCTAATTTGGAAGGTCTAACTTTCTCTAAACTGGAAAGTCAAAAGGTAACTGTCTTAGAGTTGCCCTTTTTGGAAGAGGAAGTGTTTTGAGCTCTTCATGAGTAATGGGAGAAAGCTCTGGTTCTGATAGTACACAACTACTTTTTGGCACCAATTAGGGATACAATAAGATGAGGTTATGGCATTCTTCAGTGGACTTCTTTTTCTACTCCGTAAATTTGTGAAAAGCTTGAACTCAACCTTCATAGTGATGGTTTCAAAGAAGGAAGGGGCAGATGATTTTAAGGACTTTAGACCTGTTAGTTTTGTGGGGAGTCTTTATAAGCTGATTTCCAAGGTTTTAGCTGATAGGTTGAAAAAGGTGACGAGTCGGCTGGTCAACAAGGCCTAAAACGCCTTTATGGAAGGAAGACAAATTTTGCACGCATCCCTAATAGCAAATGAAGTGATTTATTCAATGGTGAAGAAAAAGGAAATGGGTGTTTTATGCAAATTAGATGTAGAGAAAGCCTATGACCAGCTAAATTGGAAGTTTCTCCTCTCGGTCCTCAAGGAAATGGGTTTTGGCAAAGAAATTGATAGTTTGATTTAGTGGTGTACGCTAACAACCTGGTAATTATCAATGGTAGTCCTACAGTTTCTTCAAAACACTAGGGGTTTACGCCAAGGGGACCCTATCCTCTATCTGCATCGAACGGAAGTATTTCTTTCTGATTGACAAAACAAAAGGGGAAGGTTTTCTTCGTGGTATAATATAAGGAGTAGAAATGGTGAAGTTACAAATGCTCTGGTTACGCCTAAGACTCACCACTTGGAAGAGATAAGACATCTCAAAGGGGGAAGACTACACTCATCAAAAGTACGTCATAATATGCCCATTTACCTCCTTTTCGCTCAGATGCCTAAAAGTGGCTAAGAGATTTGGAAAAATTCAAAGAGACTCTCTGGGGGAGGGGGAGAGGTTCTTAACCGTAAAATTCCACCTTTGCGGAATCGGGAGGATCGTGGAGTCAAAGGTAAGGAAAATGGTGGCTCGGGGGATAAGAAGGCTTCACCTTAAACATATCTTTACTGGGAAATGGGCCTAGATTTACAAGGAGGACAACTCTATTCGGGAAAGCGTTGTATTAATTCCAAGTACCCAGAGACGAGGAAGGGGGCGCCCCTCTCTTCACTCAGAGGGAAGCCAAGGTGTTAAGCCGAAGACTATTGCTAGAGAATTTGATCAGCTAAAGAAAGACCGTGTGTTCATTCCTGGGACGTGTAGGAAGATCGGGATTCTGAAGACTCTCGGGTGTGGTCAACCACTTTGTATTGCTTTCAAAGATTGTTGCCAATAAAGAGGCTAAGGTCAAGTAGATTTTATGGGTGCATAAGGTGGGTAGAGTGTGTTTGGGAGCCAAAGTTTTTGAGATCCTTTAATGATTGGGAGTTGGATGCAATCCAAGAGTTCATAGCTTTGATTAGAAACAAAAAAATATTTTCTTTGGAAAAGGATAAACTGTTGTCGAAGGGGGATGATTCAAGTTGCTTCACGGTAAAGGGATATTTTAAGTCGTTGGAAAGAGGCTCCCCTTGTAATGTTCCCCATAAAATGCTGTGGAACTCTCTTATCCCTTCAAAAGTAGGTCTTTTTGCTTGGGAAGTGTGGTGGGGTAAGGTTGTCACCTCAATTCAACTAGAGAAAAGAGGGTTCCATTTAGCAGCAAGTGTCCTTTCTGCGAGAGGAGGTGCTAAGAGTCGAACATGAATCTAAATCCACTCGTCTCCGTAATTCGTGGGATGCGATCGATCTTCTCTTATGCTTCGAGGTTTTCTCTGGATCTTGTCCTTCCTTGTTACCGATGCACTTCCATTAGGAAAAAGTCGGGCGCTTATTCGAGGCTATACCCTCTTCTCGTTTCGGGAATATGGAAAAAATGAATGGGGATTCAAGATGCTACTTTTTATTCCCTCGGGAGATTGAAACTTTATGTTATTCGCTCTTACTAAATCGGTCCCATACCGAGGCGCATGCCGACAGACTCTCCTAGTGACAGAAATCATTTAACTCCACGCAACCTCCCGTACCCAAGCTCGGCCGACCGACAAGTTACCATGAAGCTACCGTGAAAACCGGAAATCAGATTGGAAAACACGGGTTTTAAAGATTTTTCACTTTTTCACAAAATCACACCTTTAAATTTAATCTAAAATCCCAAGAAATGATAATGTAGACCGCACCGTGGTCAAGCCCAAAAATACAAAAATCAATTGTATATAAAAATACACTCCTACAATTCCCAAAATCCAATCCATAAATAAAGGACCTCCGGGTCCTCATCAAAATATAAGATAAGGATCAATCCAATATAGTTTATCGCAACCTCGTTTTTTCTCAAACCATGCATGCATATTTTACAAAAGATATTTACATATACAAATGCTTCACATTTTAAGTTTACTAGTTTTAATTTACACTTTATCTTATATATATAATCACAACATAGCTGCCTAGACAGAGGATCCCGGAGTGTCTTTTCTGGCTTTTGCAGACTCGTGACCAAAAATTATTTTAAAAATGTAGAAACCGTGAGCCAACAGTGAGTACTATAAGTTCTAATGTCACGTCACTGCTTGTACCTCCCAATATGAAAAACTGCATTTAAAATGGTTGTAAAACTATTTATGAGAAACTGAGTTTTCGCAGAAACCATTTCTCAAAACTCAAGTATTTAAACTATTTCGTTGTTGAAACCGGTTACGAAATCGGCTCAAAACTAATTTCCACAATAAACTGCTCAAAACTATTTACCGTCAAAACCGGTTTACTGTGGTTAATATCCGAAAGTGCTATACCTGTAACCAAGTACCAAATCCACCGTGGGCCCATTTCTGAAATGTCACCCTAAGTGATGCCTCTAACCTCTGACCGGCATCTGTAGTGAACCCTGAACACTGGCCCGCTTAAGATGGTCCTGTAAGAACACTACAGATCTATATAGCATAATGGAACCTTGAACTCAAAATGCTCCTGATGGAACCCTGAACTTCAACACCTCATCGCTTACAGACTAAGTCAGCGCTAACTATATACCCTCGAATGTGCAGAGGCTAATTCACTCATAATATATGTATCTAACCCCAAATCAAGCACTACAATATAGTCATAATATCCCATAACCTTGCCATGTAATAACCAAATACACTGACCGAATCGAGTCAGAAGCATCTAGGGGTTTTGCTAAACCCTGCCAAACTGCTTTTAACACCGGGAATCAAACTCTTTTCTCGGAAGATAACAATTGTGAGGTAATAAAAATGCTTTATAACCTATATTTTCAAAGCACTTTATTAAACTTGTAATTTAAACACTTTCATTTAGAAAATGATTTCCTGAAAGTACTCACCTTTTCTCTCCACTAATTTCTTTCAAATCTCAGCCAAGACTCCCAGATTCCTCGTCTGACGCTCAAATCAGCCTACACAATCTCATTCCACATTTAAACGCCTCGCTTAACGCTTTAACCATAAACATACATTGTGGTTTTCAAATGACTACATCGAACGAACTTCGACTTAACAAAACTTTTACGTAGTTAGGTCCTATTCGAGCATGGATATCGAGGATATGATGGAAATTGACCAAAATGTCCATACCCATTAAATGTCCTATAAAACTATCCTGCTTTAGTCAACTTTGACTTAAGGACTTTCCATATAACTTAAAAATAATTCAAATATTTCCGAAAATTCTATCCCGACTTGTCCACTATACCCCGAAATTTCAACTCCGAATCCTGTCCAAAATCAAGCCCCGAAATTCAGCCCCGACCGGTCTCAACACAAATTCCAAAATTCCTAAAATTCCTAAACTCGCCTAAAAATTTTGTGACTAAAGTTTACGACCTTCACTACTTCTCTAAGAAAATTTCCCCAGTTCCTATTATATAGCCTTTAGACTTGAAATAATATAGGTAAAGAAATTTTCACCTTTAAAAATTTAATAAAGGCTAAGATATCGTAATCTTATGCGTAGCACTTCTCACAGATAGCAATTTTGCCTTTCCTCGTCCGACTTTAAAGTTTACTATCCGATTTTCTCGTAAACTAAAGAAAGAAAGAGAATAAAAATTAAAATCGCCTCCTCTCACGCACCCTTCCGTCTGCCTCCCGCCATTTTCCTTTTATTCATTTGATTTTCGTTTTTTATTTTTCTAATTATTCTTATTCTTATTATTATTATTATTATTATTTTCATATATAATTTATATTTGTACTCATTTGGGTCCATTTCTACCCCGAAAATTTTATTTATCATAATCAATATTCTTTAAATATTTATCATTTTTCTCGGTATTTTTCTAAAATCCCGCTTTCAAGTTTCACTCTAAACCTGTCGCCTGTGAATTAAAATATTCCGATCGTCTCTAATTTAACCGAAACTTTCTTGATTAATAGATTTCGCGAGACGAACTTAATCTAGCACAAATTCAAGCCACATCCCGAGATCTGTAGAATTTTCGAGACTTCCCAACTATTTTGGTAATTTATTATTATTTTACTATTTAAAACTTCCATTAATTATAATTTCACCTCCACTTTCCTTAATTGCAAAGTGTCACAATTCCTTGAAACTTTATAAATTCACCCTTAAACCAATTTTCAAAATTCCATTATGGCACTAAAATAATTAAGGAAGCCCTCGTGCAATACATACTACTACACATACTGCATTAATCTCCTGGACTCCGGTGTTACAAATCCTCCCTCCTAAGAACATTTCGTCCCGAATGAACAAACTAATATAACGAGGATACCTTAATCTGAACAACCGAGGATATGACCGCGCATCCGGGTCTTCCGACTCCCATGTATCCCCTTTAATCCCATGATTCCCATAAAACTTTGACTAACTAATGAACTTTATTCCGCAAAAAATCTGCTCTCACGCGATCTACAATCAGACGCTGCTCCTTAGGTCAAATTATCCTTTAGTTCAACTCACTGGTCGATCTCCTCGAGTACATGGGAGTGATCCGGAATGTACTTCATGAGCATGGATACATGAAACACATTATGAACCTTAGACAACCTGAGGAAGGTCTAATCTATATGCCACCGGGTCCCACTCCCGGAAATAACTTCATACGGCCTTATGTATCCGGGCCCCGCTTCCGTCTTCCAAATCCGAGGACACCTTTCCAAGGAGAAACTTTGAGAAAGACTCTATCGCCCACTTTAAACTGTAGATCCCTACGGCGTTTGTCCGCATAACTTTCCTGGGTCTCGTCTCGGCCATCTCGAGTCCGGCTCCCTGAATAACTGATCTTATCTGTTGCACTAGACTAACTCCGGCCCATCGGGCCTCCTCTCTCCCGTCATCCCAAAGATACTGAGTACGACATCTGGCCATACAATGCTTCAAATGGAGCCATGCCTATGTCGGATTGATAACCGTTGTCGCAGCGAACCCATCAGAGAGGTCAGCGTATCCCAAATTTCCCTTAAACTCTATCACGCATGCTCTAAGCATATCCCCTAACGTCCGAATAGTTCTCCGACCTCCACCATCGCCCGAGGATGGAAAGCCGTATAAAGTGCAATCGAGTCCCCATGGCATCCTCAGAACTGACCAAAATCGATGTGAATCTCTGGTCTCTGGCCCGAGACTATCGATAGAGGAACACCATGCAATCTAACTATCTCTCCACATACACTCAGCTAACTTGTCCAACTAGTCATCATCATTTAACCGAGAAATGCGCCTGATTTCGTTAGTCTATCCACTATCACCCATATGGCATCGTGTTGTCTCCGAAGTTCTCTAAGCCCTAACAAAATCCATAAGAATCTTATCCCACTTCCATACGCCAGAACCTGGCAATGATCTTTCCTACTAAGCTCGTGCTCGCCTTTACCCGCCGATTGTGTTAGCATCTAGATACGAATCAAGAACTTCCTTTTTCACGCCTCTTCCACCAATAATGCTCCTCAAAGTACGATACATCTCGTGCTACCAGTGGTGCATATATATCAAGAGCGAGCCTTTTCCATGATTTCCTTTAGCCTCACCTATTTCGTGTACACATTATCTGACCCCTCTAACTATTATGCCATCGTCGATCCGGAACTCGGCTCCTACCACCTCAATCTCTCGCCTCTCAACTTAATCATCTCAAACCTCGTTGACCTTCCTTGATCTCGATCCAGAAGAGGACGAACATAAAAATGATGCCAACAAGAGTCCTCAGATACGTTTACTCGCAATCGAACTCCCAAAGATCTCAACTCTATCAACAATTTGGGAGATACCGCCTCACAGATAAGCATGTGAACCTCCGGCTCGACTTAGCACGGTTAATTACATCGCCTTCCCGATGGTACTCTATCAGGCAATCATAATCCTTAATCAACTCCAACCACTCCACGCCGCCTTAAGTTGCTCTTCCGAGCAAAGACATTATGTGCTCCATGGATCTGGGTGAATATCCGACATGAACACCAGATAGATAATGTCTCCAGATCTTTAGGAGCGAAAACCACCGCCGGCTAGTTCTAAATCACGGGCCCGTAGTTTTGCTCGCGGTTTTAATCGACTCGGAAGCATAAGCTATCACTCTACCATCCCGCATCAAACACACCCTAACCCTTTGTCCGGAGGCATCACGAGAGTACAACATAACCGTCCTTTCCCGACCCAGAAAGCACACTGAGCCGCCGTCAATCTCCGTCTCACCAACTAAGGGCCGGCGGTGTATCCGACCACCCGACTCGATCCTTTTCAATAGATCGGGTCAACTGTCGCTATCTTCGAAAAATCCTCAACAATTTCCCGTAATAACCTCGCCAATCCGAAGGGAACCGCGAACTTCGTAAACATTCGTGAGCTGGCCTAGCTCACTATAGCTTCGATCTCCGAGATCCACACTAATACCTTTTCCGAAATGATACGACTCCAAGAAACTACTGTCCAACCAAAACTGGCACTTACTAAACTTAACGTATAACTGACGCTCTCTAAGTCCGGAGATGCTTTGCATGTTCCTCTGACTGCCTGAGTACACTAGAATGTCATCAATGAATATGATCACAAACTTATCTAAATACGGACTGAATACCCTGTTCATCAAATCCATGAACGCAGCCTAGGCATTAAATAATCCATGGCATCACCAGAACCTCCAGAGTGACCGTATCTCGTCCCGAAGGCGCCTTAGAAACATCATTCTCCGACCAACCGATGGTACCGACCTTAAACAATCTTAGAATATACCCAGATCGCTGCAATTGGTCAAATAGCTCATCTATACGAGGAAGCTTATACTGTTGCGTATTGCCGCCTCGATTCAAATTGCCTATAGTCTATACACAACCTTAGTTTCCATCTTTCTTCTTTACGAAGAGAACTAAAGCTCCCTTACCTGAGGTACTAGGTCTGACGGTTTTGCTTATAATTCCTCCAATTGTGCCTTCAATTTTTCAACTCGGCGCCATTCTCAGATGGAGGAATGGATATTCGCTCGCTCCCTGAACTAGTTCAATAACGAACTCAATTTCTCTATCCGGTAACCTCGAAATATCTTCTGAAAGACACCGGGAACTCTTTGACTATGGGATGTCTTCCACTCGTGTCCCTCTTGTTTCCTATCCACTACAAATGCCAACCCCGCAACCTTTTCAAGCATTTTCGGTTGGCCATGGCATTAATGAGACTAGCGCATCTCTTCCGACTCGAATATCACGCTCGGTTCCTCCGTCGAACCAATCTTACTTCTTCTTATAGCACCATAGGCTCTATGCCCGGATAACCACCCATACCTGAAGATTTATCGAATCATGGATACCTAACACTATCAAATCGGCCGAAAATCCTGCCCGGATCACCAATCTACTAATTCGAACTATCCTTTCTGATGTCATAAGATCCCCATCAAGTAATTCTGAACCACCATACGAATTACTCCATAGCCGACTCCTATCCAGCCCTCAAAGGAAAGGCAATTAAAATAAATGAATGAGTGGCTCCCCGGGTCCACCACGCATATGCATCATGATCGTGAACTCGAAATCATACCGCAATCACATCCGTGGATGCATTTGCCTCAAGGCCAGGATCAGAATACTGAGCCTCAGCACGAGTACCACTCAATCCGGGCTAATCTGGGTACTACCTCCGCCTCCCGCACCCTGCATCGCGATCTCTACCAGTCAGGATCGCACTCATTCGAACCACTCCCTACCATCGACCGGACCGACAGCCCTGGGTAGATGCACGCACTCACCTTAGAGGTCTCTCGCACGCCAACTCGTGACAATCTCGATAAAGTGACATTCTTGCCCGCAATGGAAACATCCCACATTCATCCTCGCACTCTCCGAGATGCCTCCTCCGACATGTGGCACAATGGAAAGATGATCCTCAAGATCTACCACCTTGGTCGTCGGTGATCGAATGTGATCCCCGCTGATGTCGTCCTCCCACTACCGGGTCCACTTCTTTCCTTTCTTCTACCAGACCGACCGGGTCCGTTGACTAGTGCCGAGCACCTCTCTTACTGGTCTCGTCGCCCGAGTTAGAACTAAAACCATCCTTTCTACCTTTAGTGCAAATTTCAAACTTTTCATAAAATCACGTCAGCTTTTACTTTAAAATTTTCTAAAACTTTCATAACCTATTTGCTCACATGTATCCTAGTAAACACTGAAACCTATGTCTCTACCATGCCTAAGTGGAAAGACCTCTCGTGTCCACGCCACAAGTCAGGTAATTATGGTGGAAAGACTTCATGTCTACGTCACCATATAATAACTAGAACGCTAACCCTATCTAACCATAAGTACCCTGCCTCTGGGTCGCCGGTATCATCATAAGTTTTAACCCCTAATTTAGAGAGCATTATATCATGCCCTCTCATTTTCCCGAGGTCTGTCCCCACAATCACAACAATCTATATAACCTGGATCCATCGTCAAGGTATCGTTTGACTGGTCTACGACCTCGATGGTTCTGGCTGGGGCTGATCTAATAAGCATTTTCCCGATCTAGGTGTGCTCGAATATATTCCTCTCGTATGCCTCCGGCATAAGTCCTAGATCGACCTCTACGACCTCGCCCGCACATACGCCGTGAATTTCAAGATTAAAGATTCGGTGGACACTTTTCAATATTCGATGCATAAGGATTTAGCAAAACAATGTAGGTCATATAGGAAAATCATTATAAAAAACAATTTATAGGAAATAATCGTGGAAAACGCTACTAAACAGCGAATCCTACCGCCTAAACTCGCCCCGATACCAAGTCGATTGCACCCTTCCTAGCGATTGAAATCGCCGTAAGAATCTACGCAACCTCCCACCCAAGCTCGCCGACCGACGTTACTATGAAGCTAAGCCGTAAAATCATTAAATCAGATTGGAAAATAAACACGGGTTTTAAAGATTTTTCACTTTTCTATCAAAATCACACCTTTAAATTTAACGAAATCCTAGCAGCGATAACGATCGCACTGCGTCAAGCCCAAATACAAAAATCAATTCGTGATATAAAAATACACTCCCAATAATTCCCAAAAATCCAACTACAACAATAAAGGACCTCTGGTCCTCATCAAAATATAAGATAAGGATCAATCCAATATAAGTTTATCGCAACCTGTTTTTCTCAAAACCATGCATGCATATTTTACAAAAGATATTTACATATACAAAATGTCAGCATTTTAAGTTTACTAGTTTTAATTTACACCTTATCTTATATAATCACAACATAGCTGCCTAGACGTAGGATCCCTGAAAGGTCTTTTCTAGCTTCAGCACTGCACCCGAAAAATTATTTAAAACAGAACTGTGGAGCTAAACTGCCTGAGTACTATTATAAGTTCTAAAATGCTGTCAGTCACGCTTCAGACTCTCCTTAATATGAAAATCACATTTAAATGGTTGTAAACTATTCATGAGAAAACTGAGTTTTCGCTATGAAAACCATTTCTGAAAACTGTTCTGAAAACTATTTCGTTGTTGAAACAAGCTTCACAATAACCGGGGTTTCAAACTAATTTCGCGCCAAACTGCTCAAAACTATTTCTACCACAAAACCGGTTCAAAGGGTGGTTAATATCCGAAAGTGCTTATACATCAGAATCAAGTACCAACCACTCGTGGCCCATTTCTCAAATACCCAGAAGTGATGCCTAACTCCTGAACCCCGCACTCGTGAAAACCCTGAACACTACCCTGGCTAAGATGGTCCTAAGGAACACTACGATCTATATAGCATAATGGAACCCTGACCAAAATGCTCGTGACGGAACCTTGAACCAACACCTCATCGCTATGTACTAAGTCAAGGCTTAACTATATACCTCGAATGCAGAGGGCGACTCATCATATAAATATATGCGACTTAACCCCAAATTGCCACCGTGCAATATAGTTAGTCATAATATCCCATAACCTTCGCTTATGCACAATCCGAATACATCCGACCAACCAGTCAGGCCATCTAGGTTTTGGCAACCAGCCAAACCGTTTCTTAAATACCGAATCAAACTTTTCTCACAGTATAACAATTAGAGGTAATAAAAATGCTTTATAAATCTATATTTTCAAAGCACTTACAAACTTGTAATTTAAACACTTTCATTTTAGAAAATGATTTTGAGTACTCACCTTTTCTCCACTAATTTCTTTCAAATCTGTCAAGCACTCTAGATTCTCGTCTCGATGCTCAAACGCTCTACACAATTCATTCAAATTTGATTTAAAATGTTCTCGCCTAACGCTTTAACCATAAAACATACACAGGCTTTCAAATGACTACATCGAATCAACTGATTCTAACAAAACTTTACGTGCTAGTCCCATTCGACATGGACATCGGGAGCACATATGATGTGAAATTGACCAAATATACCCATTAAATGTCCCATAAAATCCATCTCGTTTTAGTCAACTTTTGACTTAAGTGGACTTTCCATATAATCTAAAAAATACCCGAAATATTTCTGAAAATTCCCATCCGACGGTCCGACTATACTCCCGAAATTTCAACCCGAACTTGTCCAAAAACAAATTCCAATTCAAATGACCATTCGAACACAGTCCCAAAAATTCCTAAAAATTCCTAAACTCAGTCTAAAAATTTTGGGACTAAAGTTTACGACCTTTCACGGCCTCTAAGAAAATTTCAAGCCATTATATAGCCTTTAGACTTGAAATAACACAAGTAGGCAAATTTTCTACCTTTTAAAGTTTAAATGCAAGGCTATAAGATATTGGTACCTATGCGTAGCACTCTTCACAGATAGCACTCTTGCTCTTCATTCAATGAAGTTTACTGGGTCCGATTTTCGTGAACTGGAAGAAAGCAGTAGAATGAAAAAAATTAAAATCGCCTCTCACGCACTCTCTTCTCGTCTGCCTTCCCGCCATTTTCCTTTTATTCATTTGATTTTCGCTTTTTATTTCTTTTCTAATTATTCTTATTCTTATTATTATTATTATTATTATTATTTTCATATATAAATTTATATTGTCCCATTTGGGTCCTATTTCTACCCCGAAAATTTTATTTATCATAATTGAATATTCTTAAATATTTGTCATTTTCTTAGATTTTCTGTAACCCGTTTCGTGTTTCACTCTAAAACTTGTCATTTAGAAATTGTAAGACTCGACTGTCTCTAATTTAATCAAACCTTCCTCGATTAATAGATTTCGCGAGATCTAACTTAACTGGGCATTATTACGTCCGTTTCTGGCCATCCGAGATCTAGAGAATTTTTTGTGACTTCCCTAACTATTTTTGTAATTTATTATTATTATTTTACTATTTAAACTTCCATTAATTATACTTTCACCTCTCCTACTTTCTCTTAATTGCAAAAGTGTCACTCTTTGAAAACTTTTATAAATTCACCTAAACTAATTTTCAAAATTCTATTATGGCACTAAATAATTAAGGAAGCCCTTGGTGCACATACTA
Source organism: Tetrastigma voinierianum (assembly GCA_016808115.1). Lineage (NCBI taxonomy): Eukaryota > Viridiplantae > Streptophyta > Magnoliopsida > Vitales > Vitaceae > Tetrastigma > Tetrastigma voinierianum. Next base: position 146,093 of record JAEQBH010000968.1, read on the forward strand.
TATATATAATTACACCCTCTCTGGACTAGTGTTACGTATTGCCTTTGTTAGATTGTTTTGTATAGTTTTATGGTTATGGCAGGTCAGCCTTTGGACAGATTTGTATGTATCTTTCCTTTCTTTTTGTCTTTTTTATTGGTCCTAAGGGCCTCTCCTATGTACTGTTTTTTTTTTATCAATGCATTGCTTTTTATCAATAAAAAAAAATCTCAAAGGAATTAGCATATTTTACGATTGTGATAATATTTCAAAATAAACTAACATTGTATTTTTCATGTCACACTATACTCTCGCCGAGGTTACAAAGTAAGAACGGGTGATTTAAACAAGTGGATATGAAAAGATTGGAACCTGATGACCATCCGTGCCTGCTCAAGAAGATAGGACTGCGTGACTATATTTTTCATTTAACTAAGCTAAGGATTTTGACTCTGCCTACATTCTCAACCTATAATGCAAGATGACTTAAATATAGGCAAAGAAAAACAATCTTGTTGATATATGAGTGGCTCTGACACCACGATGGCGGGTAATGGTTAGAGACAATAAGTTCAAGAGTGAGGGTGGTAGTGTCTCGGGCTGATTTTCAAATTATTCGCTATGGGTGAGAAAACTTCTTCATGACTTTATTTCTTTTTGAGTTTTGAAGATTGAAAAGATTTATTTGATATAATCAAATTTGCAAAGGATATACCGAGGAGGGCCTCACATTTTGCCAAGGAAGAGAAAGACATTGAAGATGGACATATTGTGAAACACTTAGCAGTAAAAGTGTTGTGATAAAAAATGGAAGAGCAAAACTAGTTAATATTAGAGCTACTAGGAAGCAATTCTCCGTCGGTGGTAGCGGGAGGTACTCATCGCTAATAGCACATAATGCTACATTCAACTCACATAGGGACATTCCCGATCAAAGTTGAATGAGTTGGTACCATATCATCTTTAGAAATCTCATTGACTTTTTGCCAAGTGATAAGAAAGGTGAAAGGTAAGATTATTAATTAAAAATTGGTCAAGTATAATTTTTTAATCTAATTTATGTTTTATATGACCCTAATATTTTCTTTGTATTCAGGAAACACAGATTATTAAATATTGACAGCCACCCAATTTTTTTCGGAGATAAAGGGAAATTGTTATACATCCTTCAAGTTAAAACCATGTTAGAGTATGAATCATGGAAGACTAGTCTTTTCTTTGGGATGTTAAAGAATTTTAAGAAGTTAACCACCCTAAGCTGGCTTGATATTTTGTTGAAGTATAATGACCCTCGCCTTGATTGAGTTAAAGATAAGGTCCGGGGCATATCAAGTCAACGCATGAACAAACCTTCGCTTCCTAAAGTTCATGAGAAATGTGATTGCATGTACATTTAAATGAGGTTAATTAACAATTAGATTTGCATTTAATGATTTAATTATACAATCAATTGATTTTATTCTAAAATTTTATAGGATATATAAGGCTGTATGATCCCAACACCATAACTTTATACATACGAACAAGTTTGCAAAACTTTTTGGTGAAATGTGGCAGGTTTAGTGCTAGAGTCCATGAAGCGTCTAACATCTTAGGAATTTACGTCATTGCTTTTGACGAGTTAGTGTTATTTTATATTTATTTTTAAAATTTAATATTGAATTTATTTTAGTTAGAATAAATTAATATGCCTTGTATTTCTATGGTTTTTTGCAGTTTTCTTAAATGACAACCAAGCTGTATGTGCCATCAGAAGTTCGGGAGTAGTTGAACATGTAAAAAGTTGAAACCTTGATATAAAACTTATTCAATACTTAATCTTGATTAGGGAGTGTTCATCTCATACATCATGATTCACTTGAGAGTAGATCTTTTTTCATGTTTAGTGGTTGAGATTTCCATAGAGACATAGTTTCTAATGCTTCCTTTGCTCAAATCCGTGGTGAAGCCTCGATGAACCTTCCCTTTGAGATCCATTACAACGTCATGTCACGATATATTAAGTCAAGCTGCTGAAATCTTCTTTCTAATATATACCTTTGTTTGTTTTTGTTGTTATCTGTTCATCTTGCAGGGAGATTAAAATTATAAGTGTCTATCAGCATCTGTGTTCTCTCAGCTAACAAGGTGTATTGTTTCACTTCCTTAGTCTTAGAACTCTACTAGTTTGATGCTAGTATGCCATTAACAATCTCTTCTTACTCCTTTTTCAGTTTTCCAATAGATTTTTTTTATTCCTTTTCCTTTTTATCTCTTCATCTTAAATCATTTAAACTCCCTTATTTACCAGTCCTATATCTGTTTACTTCATGACCCTTTACATTATATTTCCTAAAGTAAGAAAAGCCTCTCTTTCATTAATGTTTTGTTGTTTAAAATTTTCATTAACAACAAATATACCTTTTCATTCAAGGGAGATCGATCATGTTTATACACTTTACTTTGTGGTCGTATGCCTCAGCCTTTAGTGGCTGAAGTGGCCTCCATACACTGTCAGGTATTGTCATGTGGAGAAATGCATATTTTGGGAGCCACTATTCTGGTAGCATGGGACATCCACAAATTATCTACCGATTTTCAACTCATACACGTGTGAGCAACACCAAACACGAATCCCCAGAACAACCTCGAGTTCATCGGGACACCACCTGCAGTCTGTGAAGCGACTCGAGATTGTCTCCGCAAGAGCTCACTGGGATCGAGACTGGTTGCCCAACTTTCCACAATGGCCTCGGCCTATCGAATACTCGGGCCAGCTAGTCAAAGCCATACATGTAATGTGTGTACGCCATGCGCAAGCATGCGCCATCTCAAGCAATATAATTATATGAGCATCATCTGCGGAGAATCAAGTTGTCGACTCCAATCTAGCTTCCATGCTTTGGCCTGGGATGGTGGAAATCTATAGAAAACTCAAAGACACAATCTGTGCATGAATGACTCCAGATAAGACTAAAAAAAGCCTCATAGTGGCATAGATTGCACCTAAACAATGATGTGTGTGAACCTCCCAACTCAATTAATCGATGATCACTTTACCACAAGATGGTGATTTCACTAATAATACATTCAAATCTCTCAGCATCCACATCTACCCTTAAAAAGCTTATACTGACTTCAAACCATCATGCAAGGGCACCAAGGATGCATCAATCTTATAAATCGAATACCACACTCAATCTCACCGATATCTCTATCTCATGATAATTAGATGGTAAATCATCCATGGTCTAATCTTAACTCTCACTTCTGGGACGGAATCAAACTACAAATCTCATGCAAATATCACAACACAAACTTTAAGATCCAAATTATAATACTTACCAAGCAAATATGAAATAAACATCAATCAATATAAATTAGAGTTATCTACAAACATACACCTTATTACATCTAAACCCCAAGAAAACTAACTAAAACTTATGAAAAGTAACACAACCACAAAGAAGAAACTAGGGAAATAGAGAACAAATTTGACATCAAGCCCTTCTTCTCCATTATCTTCTTTCTTCTTCCTATGTTCTTCCTCTTCCAAGAACAAACACTAGAAAATCCCAAGAACAAGCCTCAGGTCTTCCACCCAAAGGAGCTTGTTCTCCTCAAAACCCCCAAAATCCATTCCAATCGCCCTCCTTGTTGCCAGTTTCGAGGCTCACATTGTAAACCCATTGCCCGGCCCAGGCTGCTAAAATCGACCCAAATACTTAAACGCGGCGACGTCAGGCACCGCGACGCGAGATGCTGCGTTTTTGCAGTCATAATGTCGTACGCTATTCTCAACGTCGCTACTTTGTTGTAGGACCGACGTTTGCAGTCCCCACATTTTAACCAAGGCTAACTTGCTTTCATCTGTTCGATTTGGGCGTCTGTACCGTTGAAAGCCTTGAAGTGTAGAATCTAGATATGCAGGAAAACACTTTGTAAATCATTATAAAGACTGAATGTACAAAAATTCTCCAACTGGTCACTTTTCAGCTCTTTTTTTCTTCTTCCTCTGTCCAACAAGAGTCATAACTTTGTCATTGAGTTCAAATAAGGAATAAGGCCTCTCTTGCAGCCCGAGAAGTCCCTATTTATCCATATCAATACAGCAATTGGGGATCATTGCAGCTGAAAACATCAAACACAGTAGCTGCTGCCGTATGCTTATTTGACTCTCTCGGCTTTATCTCTTTGTTTTGTCTGCTATCGTCTTCATGACACTCCAATCACAAAATAGAACATTTGAGCATTAGACTTATTCATATAATAAAACTAATAAAAATATAAAGATAGGATAAATGCAGTACAAAGTATACTCAATAATGTCTTGGGTCTGCTCCAACCATCAAGGCTGCCTCTAAGGATTGTCACATGTTTCAATTCCTCTATCGTGCCTGAAATAATCAAAGTATTAAAATTGTTTTTTCAATTTGCTCCACCATTGTTGGAACAATTTCACATAAGGCTACAATATAACCTTGAGTTCCAGATTCTACAAAATAGGGTCTTATTCCAAATATTTTAAAGTGAATGTAAGATATCACAAGGCTACACCACTGAGGGAAAATACATATAAATGAAGAGTAACCAGATTTGAAAGAGAGGGAAGAATTTTATGTAAAAAATAAGACATTACAAAGAAACTAGCTGTACTGGGGTGGACATTAAACCAGCAACTGGGAGGCAACCTCAAACAAATTTTAATTTTCATGTTAATTTGGTTTGTTAAATCGTGTGTTTCGCTTTCTTAAAGGGCTTCAATTTTATATGTAAAAATTTATTGTTGTTTTTATGATTTTCAGGACAAAGGGAAGTTGAATAGAAATGGATGTTATTAGAAGTACACTTCAACCAAAAACATGCAAATGCTAGTGTGGGAGTATTTCCATTTCCTTACTTTGTCTTTTTAATGATACGTATAGTTAGTTTAGGGAATGTAATTTTGTTTTGAGCAGAAAATAAATAGTAGCTTTGTTGTTTTCTTACTTGAATACCTAATATCATCCTGAAGGGCAAGTGAAGAAACAAACATGACACTACTAACTGGTGTTCTTTCATTGATTAGAGTTTTAACCAGTATGTTATGATTGCATGTATGAATGCACTTTGCATTGACTGTGGCTTGATTCGAAAATGAATTAAAATTTTGAGAAAATTTTGTTCAATGCACATGCTTTCTTTCTCTGCCATTACAAACTTCACACAACATTGTTTATGTCGCTACAAAGACCGACAAATTTTTAAAAGTCAGAGGAAATCTGTCATACACACAATTTTCTTTTTCTTTTCTAAGTTGCACAACACACTAGAGAAGCACAAATGAGTCGTGTATTGTAAATGCCTTTTTTTTTTTCTTTTTCTTTGTCGACGTCATGTGGGATATGAATCGACAAACTCGCGTAACAATTTCTATTTGTCATGACAAAGCGGGTCTTAATTCAAGGTAGCATGGTGTGTTGCTCATTTTACAATTTTCTCGTCGCACATAATTACACTTGAACATCACATATGTCATGGCTATTTTTGCTGTCGCACATTATTTTTTCATGTTTAGACATAAAATGAATAACCTAGGTTACTTTTTGTCGCGACATTTAATGAAAGCGTCAACAACACACGTGGCCTATAAATAGATGAATTTAAACCAGGTCACCGGCTCATAAATATCAACTCCACGCTATTTTGCCACAAATCTTCCCTTGAAACCCGGATCCCAAAGCTCTATTCTCGATATCAGCTCCTGAGTCAAGAACCTGCCTCCAACTCGAATGAAATTATAGAGGACTATGTTTAATCCAAGAGGCATGCCCACGACTCACACTATGGAGAGATAGAAAGCAAGGCAGGCTGAAATCTAGGTGAGGTTGAGCAACTAGCTGAAGAAACTACAGAGGAAGAGAGATGAAGAGCCGGAGGAGTATAATGGAGAAAAGTGCGACTGTTTCAAAGCTAGCTTATGTCGTCAAGGGATAACCAAAGATAAGGATCATAGAGAAAGAGGTTTCCATAGTGGATTTCCCCTCCAAGAAGTCAATGAGAAGGTGGATGGCAAATCTCTTCAGAGCACAAGGCTCCCGGCAGATGGGTATTATTCTATATTGTCACGGTGGGAATGAACGATAAGGCAAGCCTATGTTAGGAGTGAAATGGATCCTTCAACAAGGAGCAGATAGACCAAACCTACAATCTAAATGAGCAGGTCTGAAGGTCAAGAAGCTGCAGAAGGAACTGACTCAAGTGATCAGACTGTTGACTCATGCGCAAAGTGTAATGCAAATTTAAAACCACATACTTAGTCGCTTCGTGTGGGGTCATTGACCTAACAGCTGTTTGCTTTATTTCCCCGTCAATATCTTATCATTCAAGACATTTGGCACAGAGATGGAGGCGACTATCGATGCCATCCTGTGGTTAGAATTACGAAAGATCATTGAAAACTCAATCTGAAGTTATTGCCAGGAGGATATGGGACAAAATTCTTACCTGACTGATCACTAGGGCTACAGATCCCGTGGAGTAAAGGGAGATCGAGGAAGAAGAAACTCATTCACCTCACCCTGACACCGACAGAATCACAAGGTCATAAGACGAGGTAGAAAGAGAACTGGGTTGCAAGAGAGAAGAAGACATTGAGAAATAACCGATAAATTGACACTGAAATTAAGAGCAAGAACAGAAGTGATGTCGACTCATAAACGGCGAGATAAGTCTATCAGATAAGATGGAGGCTCGTGAGCATCAAGGTAATAATGTCAATTGATATAACAAACAATGAAGCAAGAAATGCAAGAGGGGCCAAACAATGCAGATCCAGCAACTTAACTGAGATAAATATGGACGCTGAAATGCAAGGGACTGAGGAGGCACCAAGGCAGAGATGAAGAGTGGAAGAGATGGGCACAAGAGAACATGAACCACAGAGTTTCAAGGCAAGGGAAGACATTTTCTCAAATCACTCAAAAGGATAAGAGTCGATTAAATCATGAAAGAGATGTCACGGAAGAACTGGTCATAGCAAACGCTCCTTTCTATCCTAGAGAAAGAACACTGAAGGAGATAAGTGCCCTCATAAAGAAAAGGGACAAGAAACAGTCACCCAAATTATTGGGAAAAGACAGAGTTTAGACATGGTCAACAAAATTGACATACTTCAGTGAGATCGAGGGAACCCTAAACTCTATCGTAGGCAAAATGATCTAATCAAATAAATGACTATGTTAATGCGGATATTCATTCAATGTGTGAGGAGGAAGAAGGGAAGCAAGTCCAAGCGTACCACGTCCGATCTCTGTAGTTTCACCCTACGTTTAATTTGACCAACTTATCAACCCGAACATCCCTCTAGTGCTGACTACAAAAGAAGGAAATGAGCACCAAACTTTTTCTACCTTACCTCTTTTGTACAAATGCCTACACTTAAAAAACTTCAATGAAAATTCTTGCAAAATTGTGTTCACTCATTTTTGGCTATGGTGTTTTGATTTATTTTTTCCTTGAGTTCAATAATTAGAATTGATGACCTTAGTGAATAATCATTGAATAATGAGAACCGCACTCCTGTAGTTTGAATCAATGAATTAAGATGTGGAATTTGCTTCGGTGAATTGAAATATTGATGGAACTCATTATTGCCGTATGTCACTCGCATCAGCCGTTAATTTAATGAACTTAATCGTCAACAAGACGCGCGCAAAACTATCAAGGACCAAACAATAATTTAATAGGAGGAATCAAGTAGATGAAATGAATCAAAATAAAGTTGTGAGATATTGATGAATATGTTGAACTTCAAGAATAAGGAAGACATAGAACTGATGGAACAAGACATGTAATTTTGCGTGTAAACACTTAGTTTTAACAGCCTCGGCTAAACACTACACATGGTCAAAAGTAATCTTGAAACAAATTGAAGAACACTAGGGACCGATCTATCACACGCACCCCTAATGTCGAACTTGTTAGATTATTAGTCACATGAATCTCATAAATATCATCAGGAAATGATATAGCCATTCTGAAGTTCGAGCTCTGCTTCCACCCTTATAATACGATAAGCATTACATTAGTTCCTTTATTCGTTTCAATAAATTCATTATCAACTAAATGAAAAGCCTAGTTTCTTCCTATCATAATCCACAAGAAAACCTTGATTTACCCAAGAGATTACATGACAAATACAAAGAATGATAAGAGATGGGCTTATGGGAATATTATTTGCTAAATTGTAAAAAAATGATTAGAAGGTGAGAAAGGAAAATCAATCGTATGAGGAGACAAAGATAAAGAAAGAAGTTGTGAAATAAAAGTACATAGACAGTTATCTTAAACTCCTCTCTCGAACAATTGTTCTTAGCGACTCAGTACCCACTCTATTAACCTGGTATGGGGAGCACTAACCCAAAGTTCATTATGGTGGTAGTTTAAAAGACAAAACATTGCAAATTATTCCTAAACCTGATGGGAAATGAAAAGGGAAAGCAGATGGGGGAAGGAGAGTTACACCTGAAGGGAAGAAAATAACACCATGTAGCATGCAGAAGGATGCACCAAACCAGATGGGAGGTTGGGTGAGTTGAAATGAATGAAAAAGTCAAGATACGAAGGTAAGGATGTTGTTGCAAGTGAAATTTAGGTAAAATTGAGCCTAAATTGTCCCCACTATCTCACCCATAAGTAATTCTCCAACCCTCACATTATAAGCCTAAAATACGAATTGATTCAAAGGTAGCATACATTATGGGAGATTTATATGACAAATGTTTATGAGACTTGGGAAGATTGAAGGAGAAATTTAACTGAGCACTCAGAAGTTACTAACTAATCCGCCATAAGCAAGAGAGACCATCGTATTACTCCCAATCAATTATTATTATAGAAATTATTTCACATAATGAATTTAATTGCACCTTCCCGATTCTGGGATTAGAAACATATTTAAAATAATTTTACAACTAACTCAAGGATCCGCCAATTGTGGACTCTAATAGAAAATGTCCTGGTGTAAATGAAATAAATTGCTCGAGACAAACAAAATTTTTTCTGTCAGACAAGCAAAACTTTGTCAGTAAATGATTTATCCTAAGTCACTCTATTTTTTTAACTATTTCTATAGCTATTATTTTTAGAAGTTTATGATCGCCTAATGTTGAATTATGGATTATCACCAACTTTTGTTTGCAAGTGGAAATGCAAAAAGAAATAATCTCCAACAAGAAAAGCGTAAAACGGGTTAGGCGTAATTCTCTCTTGTCGCACATAGCTCGCATCGTCGCCGATAGAATCCCGGCCGAACTAGAAGCGTAAGTATGTCACACAAATAAAGGACCATTCCGCGTTGAGCCGCCGGCAAACAAAGACCGTCAACGTACCTTTGGTAAAGACCAACATTAAGTGTCACGCACTTTAAGCACGCGGACAATGACAGCCATGAAGAATTGCTCGCGGATATTCTTACTTGTGTCGCCACACGATCACAACGGCAAAGGAAATCGCGCCGATTTAATTGCCATACGTAGTGAAACAAGATAGCACGCAGAACTCGCCTAAGAATGCCAACCCCACGCGGGCTAAAATAGTAACAATGAGATGTCAAGACACAAAGATGATAAAGCCATACGAATAGAAATTGCCAAGACCGGGCGCATTTTGTGTCGCCACACTACTTGAGCCAACAATGGGATGACAAGACACATGCAAATTTATGCTCAGGGACAAACAACATGAGGCCGAGAACTTGTCGCGTAATGCGATACAATACGTCTGCGAGAAGTTGAGAAAATACGCTGGAACACATTTGCCACGAAACCATGTTGCGGTGTAATAAAGAACCCATAATCATTAGCCAATGATAAAGGAAGATTATACGAATAAAGAAAACAGTAGAGATTTATCACGCATAAGAGAAGCCATGCCTCCAGGTTAAATGGAAGACATGAGACAAGCTAAGACAACGCTGGGCCGCACTCCCACGCAGCCAACAAAACAGCCAAACTTAAATGCATCAAGAAGATTATGCTTGCGGACAGAAAGATCACATGACACGAGTTCGCCAGAAGGTGTCACCAAGACTTCACAATGACACAGACTACGCACGGAGAAACTTCCACGCTGATGGTAGCCACCACAGTACGTGATAAAGGTTGATAGCGGAAGTATGTCGTATAGCAAAGAATACAAACAAAGCAGTTATTGGGGAAACTCATGCACAAAGGATGAAGAGGTGAGAGAATTGATCGTCATAGAAATTTATGCCACAGACCAAAGCAATAGAAAATGATAAGTTAAAAAGTGGGGGTAAATGAAGTTTATGTCACAACACAAGACACTCATGTCACATAACGTTGAATGATAACTCAAGAAAACTTGTCGCATCAGACATACGAACGTGACTTCCGCCAGAAATTCCGGAAAAATCACCAGCCTGGCTAAAACCAGGCTACATGACAAGAATGGACAGAGACAAAATCTATACTGACTGTAATTCATTGTCAGACAGTGATCAATCACTCAGATCCAACTATGCTCATGCCCAACAACATTCAAAAACAGACGACGAATGCAGCTTGGGAAAACCCGGTCCAAACTCATAAGATTTATAATTTTTACATTTTCTATTTTCATTTTCTTAGCTTGCTTTCGTGATAATATGTTTAAATTTTCGATTTATGAATTGGTAATAGATCCGAAGGATGAGCACTAATATTAGTAGCAAAGGCACCTGTTAAAAAGGATGTCTTGCTCTACTCTAAGAAGTCTCTCAAGGACACAGACTTTAGATTCAGCAGTATGTGGAGGCACACACAAAGGTTGGGACCAGGAACTACGAACTCTGAAAGATCATTTAATATATATCGTTAATTATGCGAGAGATAGTTGGACAGATATCAATTTACCAATCATGTTTTTCACCCAATGATAGACTGATCTCAAAAAAGAAGTATAGATCTAATCAAGGGAGATAGAGTTTGTCATATTTTATGGGATGAGGCAACACATTATACACAATATCTCATCTATAGGTAGTAAATCACACCCAGATTGAGGTAAGTACGAAAGAAAAATGCAATCTAAAATGTTTACATTGCAACCCACGGAATTACACCAAGAACATGATCCACTAGGTGAATATATTATGGAGAACATACTATTTAGATTCGAAGTTCGAGCTGACTAATAGATGAACCATGTTGCCACCCATGCGGTAAACTATAATTCACTAACACTTCTCTCATAATCCACTAAAGTGAATCCCTTCCGCTAACCCATCATTTAAATTACACAGTCATAGAGAATTTATTTGTTTTGTTTTTTGGCTGAAGAAAAAATACAAAAAACATCGAATTAAATATGGAGATCTTGAGCAAAGATGGCATTGATCTTATTTATTATCAATCCTCGAATGATATCCAGATTAAATCCACTTTATTACGAGGCGACTGCACCAAGTAAGATCTGAGGTCAAAACAGAAATTTTAATGAATCCTTTACTGGATTGGTAAACACATAGTTTTATCAAATCTGTCAACAAAGTTTTTGGCATCGCGTCAGGACCTTTAGTGCTAGTCTTAGCCTGCCGAAAGTTTGCTAAGATCATCATGGTTGATTCCACAAGTTCAAAGAAAGGCTACTACGCTTTAAACAATATACAAAATTTTCAGTTAAACAATGGTTATACTATGGTCGCGAAAGGATGCGGAAGGGCGCTAGTAATTTCGCTTCAATATTGTGCTATGCTTTAATGAGCGCGGTGTGCTAATTGCAACAAGTTTATATACAAAGGTTGAATGTCACAGAAACACACTTAATAAAGCCACTGCATTACAATAGTCACAAATGAATATATAGTATAAATAATCAAAGATGAAATGGGGGTGAGGTCCAAACATCAAAGAAAATGATAATACAGAGAGAGGGAGAGTACTGATTTAGCAAAACACTGCGTGATCTTTTGTATTAATATTAGTAAGAGGTATGAAAGAACATAATGTCTTTGTGAAAAAGGGAAGTATTTAGAACGCAGAAATTGCGAAAAAATACCGCAAGACGATGACCTAGATGATCAAGGCGCAAGCACATGGCAGGTGAGCGACAGACTAACTGGAAGAATACGCGCCACCCTGGCGCGTAATCAAGGGGACTTCTCGACTAGTAATGAACTGCTCTATACATTCACAACCACATGGACTTTGTGGATGCAAATGAGATTCTCAGACCTAAAAGAAAGAGTAAAACCCGACACAAATTGTGGTTATTAGCACAAAGGGCAAAGACTCAAATATTTAGATTATCAGAGTACATAACATATCAAACACATGGGTGTAGAGATATGCAAGTGTGTTGTTACCATATAATAGATAACCCCAATTAACACCATATCAAGATTGTTAGATAAGGTACGACCCATGGAGGCCAATGGGCAGGAGATCTACCCACTGGGTACGGTGAGAGGCTGCGCTGGTAAATCAATGACTAACTGAGAATCAAGCAAGATAGCATGGATCAGCAAGGGCTGTAGTGTAGAGTGAAAGCCAAGGTAGTACAGCCTGTGGTAAGTGATGTGGAAGAGAGGTACTGGCGGTGATAGATGATCAGACTAATAGTAGAGTGCCCGACATATAAATTCTGGTAACGCTGTGGGAAAACTGGCGTCGAGCCGTCGATGATGGGATGTCGTGTGAAATACGGTAAAGAGCATGAGACTACTCGAGTCAGTCAAGTGATTGAACCATGATCGCTGAGACAGTAAAGCCATGGTCCAACCCACTGGTGGCCAACACCATTTTTGAGGAAAATAATTGAAGTAAACTATAGAGGCCGCAGCAGAGGCGGTAAGGAAGAAACCAAAGTTTCGATTCACCCCCTTAACTATGTCGCCAAACACCACCAGAGTATCCCGGCCAGGTATGGGATAATATAGTCACCCGTGCCTATTCCTAGCAATACACGAGCCAACAGTCACGGCACACCGCGGGTGTGGGTGGCGGTCACGTTGGGGTAGATATTTGACATTCCGCATAGTCGCACACTGATTACTCATTGATTGCAAGATTCTAGATGGTCTGACCTCCACGGCATGCCTCAAGAGTGTCCAGTAAAAGTTTTACGATGGTGGAGTTATGATACAAAAAAAAAAACCGTACTAGGGGTGATGGACTCAACAATTGTATTGAGAACACCGCCCGCTGAGCGACACATGGTCCTAATTGTAGGAGGGGATGACATCTGCAAAGAGTTGTCATCACGAGACATCGAAATAACGAAGCCAACCACAAATCATAAATTAACAAGAGACGGAATTAGATGAATAATTAATGGATGGAGTTTTAGCTAAGCCGAAAGACCGACATCGGCAGAAAACAATTAATTTCAGACGACAATCTCGCTCTCAAGATTACGTCGGGACATATAGGCACGACTAAGAAGGATGAAGAAGACTTTTATTACTGAGATTGATTTATCGCGGGGCAAATGAACCAAAGAACAAGTGGCCAATGAGCCTACTGAAGACGTATTACGATGGATTTGCAAAGAAGGACGGCCCCTGTGTTGTAGCTTCTTTGGCCAAGTATTAGTACTACATCATATTATGAAAGAGGTGATTTAAACATATCAGAGTCAGAGGTACTACAAGGGGATACCAATGCGCAAAATAGTAAAACTAATAAAGAAACCAACTACTCTAATATTCTCACACTCATCAGTGATTGCAGAATTTCGCATCTGCCCACTACCGAGGCATTTGGCGACGCCATTTTGCCGTTCTTTCGGTCCCATTACGTAGTTGCCTAATCCTTTAGCCTCAGCATCCCCAGGCCCCCCCAAAAAAATGGACTAGTAGGGTCTTCGTTGTTTCGAGCTTGGCCTTCCCACTACTCAGAAAACAAGAGAGAGCAAACAACCCTTATTGAATTCAAACTAAAAATGATCTAAACAAACCCTGCACACACAAAAACTGACTCAGTAAGGGTGGTTCTCAGAGTTTCCACGCTATTCCCAATTTTTTTCTCTCTTCAATACTTGCATACTGGCGTGCTGCATTTTTCATATTCACCAAAAAAACTAATAACAACATGATAATTATTTTATTTATAAAATATGTTATACAACAACGTGAGAATTATGCAAAATGTCAGCATTGATATTCAAAAGTTTGAATGGCACATTTTGCTCAAGCGGCAAGGCCATATTACATATTATATTATATAATTCATATACTTAATAAAAAATAAATCTTCCAAAACATATATGCGCAAGATTCTAAGGTATATATATATATATACATATATATATATATATATATATATACATATATAATAGAATCCTAGTTTCTGCTATTAGAATATCCCCCAAAATTCCAACTTGGGACCTCATGCCATGCTAAAAGTATGAGAGTAATATATAACATAATGATCATCTATCCAAAGAAATTATAAAAAAAGTATTGTATCATGCATTTTTTCGCTGCAACGCAGAGATTTTATATAAAACAATCTTCTTCATCAACAACAATTTCAAATCATGATTTCCTTTCATAAATGCTCTTCAAAGATTAATGACATTCTCGGTCAACAACCATAGCCATTCATAGCTTCTCATTGATTCGAATACAATTATGTTACTTTTGATTTATATTGTTTAATCACTACATAGAAAACATAATCATCATATTGCTTTTGAAGTATGGTTCGAGGATCGTTAGGCGAAGTGATACTGCACGCTCCAAATGATGTCGTAGACATAGGGCACTTGATATAAAGAGCTTCTTAACTCTAACTCTATATTATATGTATCTAATAACCATGTACAGCAAAAAAAGATCAATGTTATTATTGAATAAGTCACCTCCTTAACCTTCAAACATGGCCATAACTTCATGATTAGCAATAATCAGCGCAATATCTGCAGTAATCGATTAACTATAATTATCTAATGATGATATCTTTTTTCTCTAGACAAACCATATTTTGTTTATATGATTCAAACAAAATATTCATGAAATTTTTTATAATGTTTGAGCTTATCATTTATTTTGACTAATAAGAAATATTTAGTGTTACTGATTTCCAGTGCTTAAAAAATAATTTTATTAGACTATCTAAGTTAAGCCAGACCTTTGGGAATGTCACAGGGCTGTTTATTTCAAGATGTAGTTGGAGTACATAGAGTGGTTTTATTTCATTTAATGGAAAGTACGATTCTCCACATTATTTCAAGTTATAGCCATCGTACTTTGGAAGCTTGTGGTAATTTCATTTATGTTTTCTATAAATTCTTTCATCAATGATGCTCAAAGTGATTTTGATCTATATCCTTATAATAAATAAATATATATATATATATATATATATATATATATATATATATATATATATATATGTTTGATGATAGGATAATTTCATACTGGATATGACAATTGAATCCTAATATTTGGCATGGATTGTATAGCCAACCCATCATTAAGTCTACCTCTTATTCTTTATTTTTTACCATCGTCGTGTCGCTGCCTATATTTCTTTGATAACATTTTTTTCCTTGTGTTTTAGATAAAAGTTTTATGATATAATTTCTATATCTACTATTTGTTTCTTACGTGGCCAAATATTCTTAAGTTTAGACCACCACATGGACCATGCATCATATGATGTCTAATGGGTACTAAATATTGCTCATTGTAGTTCTATTGAACTTCGCACCGACGATTTCATCAAAAGATTCAAGCAGTCAGTTTGCATTTGTTTTTAAAATAATCAAAAAGTGAGCATGTGGCATGCCTATTTTCTGGAATTCACCATGTATATGTTGCAGGCCAAATATTGTTTCTGAATTCCATTTTCATTTTTCTCTAAATGTACGTACAATTGTATCGGGTCTGCATTTTTAAAAGTGATTTTAATTTGAAGTTCCCGTTTTACCTCTAAAACATTTGATTGTATGTTATGGTAAGGAAGATATCATTTTCCAATTGTTGTTAATGTTTCGTATCCATGTATCTCTTAAGCATATCCACTAATAAATGATGTTATAAACAATGCGATGTCCAACTTAATTGTGTCAATTAGAAGCTAATACTATCAACAATTCCTTGATATAATTCGACTCGAATTTCGTGTTGTTTACTACTAAGATAATCTAATCTCTATGTTTCAAGTCTGTTATACATATCTACTGTATATTGTTGCAAAGGCGACCACCAGATAATAGAATTGTTTTATTATTCTCTTATTTGTGTAGTTTGTAACAATACTTTACAGGAGACCTAATGTTTTGGACTCTTGGGACGTTGTAAAGAAAAAGAATGAATAATTATAAGTACAAACTAAGATAGTTCCTCATTCTAAGTAGAGGAAATTAGATGAATGTTATTTATTTGTACATTTTGAGCCTATTATCAAATAAATCCACAATGGTGGCATATGGATTAAGTGAATATTAGCATCAGGATGACACTGTTGTTTCTTTTTGTTTGACCCTCTGAATTTTTGTGCCAACCAACATCTCTGAGGTAATAGTGAGAGATATTGCAAAGATCATCAACTATAATGTTAGCTTATGACTTACGAGTGATTATATAGAATAAGAACTTCGCCTATTTGCTCTCTGCCAAGCATTTTCAAAATTCTGTTTTCACCCACCATATTCCAACAACCTTGATGTTCAAGGAATATTATAAGTTTCTTGATCAAGATCTACATTGCATTTATTAAGATTTGACAATTTTCAAATTAGCTATATTTAGGGAGTTCTAATGAAGTTAATATATGGGTTAACTTCAACATGGGGAATTACTTTGTATTATAATAAACTAGTTTGTTTGATACGCACCGATTTTCAATTTCATAGCCAATCATAAAAGTAGAGTAGTAAATACAATACCGTAGTTATTTGCGGTATAATTCATTAATGAAAAGAGATAATAGATCGGACCTGAACACCTAAATGTATGCGCCTACACGAAAAGTATGATTAAATAAATCATCAATATAATGTAAAAATTTATACTCTCTAACTTGGGTTTTCATCTGCCTGTTTAGATATGAGCCTACTCCACGCTTCTCCCCATCGCTTGGAACCCAACGAATCACCTCGATAGGCAATGAGTTGTTTTTTGTTTTAAAAATGAATTTAATTTATCTAAATAAAAGAATTTTTTTTGTTTAACAGAAAATAAAGATTGAGAAATAAGCAAATAATGCAGGTTCAATTCATTTACTTGTGTGGTATTATTTTTCTTTACTCCTTAGGTCGTAACTCATGCAAGAGGAAGAATGGTGTTGGCTTGTTTTTGTTCACAGATTTTGACTATACATATGCTTGATAGAAGGAATGTAGGATCTGAAATCGTGCCATACACGTTTCAACTTCATTTGTTTTCTACCTTTCTAGGTGGAACCCACATGAAATAGAATATACACAAGGAAAAAGAACTATCCTGTGAGAGGACAAGATAATAACGAAACAAAAGCCTAAAATCCCGAGAATCACACGCTGAGAAATCCAATTTTTCACTCTATTATATCTTTGTGCTGGGAACATATGCCTAAATTCCAAAACGTTCACACTCCAAAGTCAGAAGTCGAAATGGCTTAATCTAAATGCAATTTTATAATTACAAATATTAATGTTGTAATACACTGAAAGATACAGTACCCATCGCTACCAAGGGGATTCGCTATTGAGTATCATGCTACAAAGAAATTATAAAAAAAGGAAAAAAAGTGCCTACCATGTTATAAAACCCATGGTTAGATGCTTAATGTTAAATGCCCGTAGGACCCATGTTCTCATAATTATCCTCCATCTCAATACTGTGACGATTCGAGTAAAACCCTAAATCGTTTTGTGTCAGGCAGAAAGAGGGAAGATGGAGAGATGGCTGGAGGGTAAAACAAACCCGTGTTGTGGGTGGCAAACTCTCAACGCCTTATTTCCATAGACAGAGCAAATTTAAGATCACTGTTTACTTTCAAAGTTTACGACTTTACCCCATTTAATATGTTGAATCGCGCAGATGATTTTCCTTCGAATGAGTCGTCAGAAGAGCCCAAATGGCATGGCTTCTGGCAGAAAAACCAAAAAGCCGAGCATCGCTATTGTTTCCTAGGAATCGGTGGAAGGGCCACGCAAGTCGCTTGGAGAGAAGAGGGGCTTACATCTACGTTGATTCATCGGCCGGATCACCACCGACTGACTTGCGTAAGCATCACCCATGCTTAAAACTACCCATCTGGTCCGCCACAACCCGTCGTAACCCACGGACGCCAGGAATGTCGCAAACTGATCACTAAAAATCGCGCAGCCCTTTGCGGCCGTGAGCTCTACCCAAATAGTTTAACCTCGCCCAAACAATCACAATGACCTCATCGGTCCGCCATGAGGTCCGCCACTGGGCCCCTTACATCAACACTCTTCACAACATATCCAACTATATAGTTTCAAGAGCACAAATCACCCACAAACATATCAAAAGTTACACTTTAACATGTTACACAAAATCACCAAAGTCAACTGCTTAAAATGCGATCTCAGCTGTCCACACTCCCGACCAAATAAGGATCCGGTCAGGTGAGCAAAGCCAGTGATAATTTCCTACCCATGCTACTTCCCCCCACCTAAGTGCATGCATGGCAAACACTACATCAGCCATGAACCACTGAATGTTCATGCCCGTGATCCTGTCCCAAAGCCCCCACCGACTCCCCACATTCCTAAGTCAACATGCGAGTAAATAACAATCAAATTCTCAAAACAAAGCCGCTCTTGAAAACACACTACCGAAGTCGCAAAATATCGACTGTCCGGAGGCGAATGTTTGAGAACCTTCAAACAATCCATTGGCCTCCGACATGTAATCAGTTGACCATCTCCAACATTACCTCCTGAAATCTCCAAATTCTTTCATGTTTACTTTCATTTAACTCAATTATGTCATGCAAATCGACTTAATATTCTAGGTGTCTCAAAGGCATATGACCTACTTACGCCACTCCCAACATACCATGCACATATTCACATGCATATATATATTAACATAATTAATCACACAAACATGCTATGTAAATTTCTCAACCACTATATCAAAATTACTCACGCTAATTATCAAAACACACATCACTTTGAATTGCTCAACATCTGTGTACCACGCAAAATATTCACGCTACTATTCATGTGAATAGTAAACCCCTGGTTACCTGCTCACGCACTTCACACAAAATAGATTTTTCTTACCTCGCCTTTAAAGCTGAGATCGGTTTACAAAAAACCTTAGAACGTTCCTAATTTTACACGAACAAGGATTAACACGTAGAAAGATCCCACTGGAGTTGTCTAACTCCACCAAATCAAAGTCCACGTGCAGTCTTCCCTATAGCGAGCAAATCTTTTGGGCTTGCCTGCTGAGGAACCCACGGTCCGACGATCAGAACCCAGAGAGAAGTATTACTCTTCTCTCTCTAGAAAATTACACCACGCACGCACCCATCTCTCCTCGCACGTTTTGGTCTCTATTTGCGAAGAAGATAACTGTTCATTATTTTGTCTTATTCATTAACAAATTCCAAAATTCCACTTATGTCCCTTCTTTCCACTATTTTGACACTTGGCACAATCTCGGCCGTCCGTTTCCATCATCTCTCTAATCTTGTAACATGTATCACATGAGTACATTTTATAGGTGACTTTTGTCACATCACATATCGTTTTACTGTACCCGATACTCTGCCTCAAAACGAGCAAATCTCGACTGCTCTTAATCCGACCGAAATTCGACATGGTAGTTGGATTTCACAGACGATTCCAATGTTGAAACTGCCAATATCCGAGCATCTATAAAAATTTTGAATTTTTACCGAAATTACGATTTTGCCCTTTTTCCGAAAATTGGAATTTTCTCGGGTCTTACATTCTCCCCTCCTTAAAAGGAATTTCGTCCCAAAATTCTGTACAATCACTACGAAACACATGCATATGCAATGTGCACTCTACCATGCATGTAAACTAGTCATTTAAATATTAAACGACTAAACCACGTACCTTCATCCCTAACAAAAAGGGATAGGTGGTCCGCATCGTCCTCGCTCCCACGCTGGATTCCTCCACTCCACGGTGCTTCCATAACACCTCACTAACCTCACGGTCTGCCGCAAAACCCGATCCCGCCATCTATAATGCATACCGGTCCCCTCCTCGAAGGTCCCATCGTTGTCGCCACCCTCCCCCAATCCACTACATGAGCTGGATCTCGAGTATACTTTGGAGCATGGAGACGTGAAATACCTCGTGACACCGAACACATGCCGGGCGGTAGCCTTCAACCGGCACGCTACAAGGCTCACCTCCCGAGTATCTCGAAGGGTCCAATGAACCTAGGCGATAGCTTCCCTCGTTTGTCGAACCCGACCACTCCTCTCTTAGGCATCACCTTCCAGAAGACGTGATCCCTAACCTCGAACTCTAAGGGTCGATGTCACACATTAGCATAGCTCTTCTATCGGCTCTGAGCCGTGAGAAGACGCTGTCGTATTAAGCTCACCTTCTCGGAGGTGTCTTTAATCATATCAGGACCAGTGATGGAGCTCTCTCCCACCTCGGTCCAACATAACGATGATCTACATGGCCTCCCATACAATGCCTCATATGGTGCCATCCGTATACGCCCGATAATCGTTGTTGTAGGCGACCCCATTAAGGGGCAAGTGCTCTTCCCGCCTACTCTTATGATCCAGACGCATGCTCGCGCATGTCCTCTAACTTAGCAGCATAATCCACACAACATGTAATCCTACACAACCCCTGCTTGGTGTGTAAACGCTGACCTTCCCAAGGTCACAATCATTGACAATCCAATGGACCGTCAACCTAATCCATGTCATGAATGACATCCATATACTGAGCCCTTGCCGGCTCACCAACACCCAATTCAATTTCCAATGGGGTATCCAAATCTCGAGTCACTCTCGACTCCTATCACTCAACTCTAAGTCTACATGATAACCATGACCGTGTGTTTTCATCCCAAGTCACTGACTTAATACCAACTCTAAGCTCCTGATAACATGACCGTGTGTTTTCCCTCTCGGGCAATACAATCCTCCTCCGCCTACATCGCGAGCCTCTTACATGATTCAATAATGCAATTCCTCTGATATCTCCACTCGGCCCTTACACCCACACAGAAATTTCTGATATCTCCCACCTGCCCTTACACCCACATGTAAATTTCTGATAACTCCATAGGTCTCTTACACCCACACACATAAATTTTGGATAACTCCACGGGTCTCTTACACCACACAAATTTCGATTTCCAATGGGTCTCTTACACCACGTAAATTCGGATAGCCCCCCGGCCCTTACACCCACACATGTCTGATAGCTCCCAGTCTCTTACACCACACTGCAAATCTAGATCCCTGCCCTTACACCCATATAGAAATCACCCGATACCTCCCCAAGTCTCATACACCCACACGTAAATTCTGTGGATCTCTCCCGGGTCTCTACACCCACGTAAATTGGGATATCTCCTGGCCCTTACACCCACACTGAAATTCGGGATCTCTCCCGGGTCTCTACACCCACATGCAAATTGGGATAGCTCCTGTCTCTGTCTCACGTAAAATTCGGGATACCTCCCTGCCCTACACCCACACAGAAATTCTGATGTCTCCCCTAGGTCTCTTCAAGAATGCATCACGTGAGACCTTCAGATACTAACGCGGTCTCCTTCACCCTTAACCTAAAGCTTCTCACCTTAGGGGATTAACAACCCCCTTCTTGCTTTGCCCAACACACTTTAATTACTCTTCATTTCCTGATTCGAACTATGAGTCTTCATTGGACGTAGTCCCAAAGACAAACCCAGCCCACGCTGATTCGTGCTACTGCAGGTGATTCAATCACAAAATTTGTTTCCTGTCTCCATCGCCGTGAGCTAAGCCATTGCAAGATAGCGGTCTAGGTCGAACATGGATGGGTTTTCTTCAGACAAATGATTCCGAGGAAGTCAAAAATGGTGAATTCGATTCGATTTTAAGGTTGCAAAATGTGGAGTCGATGGTTTGCAAACCTAAAAATAGGCGAAATAAAATATAAAAGAACCTCTCTTGAAGCATTGGGCTACCGGGTTTAAGATGCTAGGCTAAGCGAAGTCGGGTTCATTCCTCGCGTTAGGGAGGATGACATATAGTCATCTCGAGCCAGGATCTTCATTTAACTAAAAACTAAACCCTAATAATTTTCCTTTTGATACAGCATTTATTTAGCATTTGGTTCCTTCGATGAAAATCTATCTTGACTCATCTATATGGTCGTATTAAGGAGCAACTAATGAATCTCGATGGATCTAATATTAAGCATCCAGCCCAGACAAAAGATTTCAGTATTGATGAAGAGGATGCATTCTGATGCAAATATAACCCATAACCTACCTCAGAGTGGCTCGTAAAGAGCTGACTAATGGATATAAGTGTATCTAAAGCTAGAGAATACCTTGAACTTCAAAGCTTGCCAAGTATTGGCCAAAGAAAGATACATCAAAAAAGCTTTGAAACCTAGGTTAAAGTTTAGAGACAAATGTCAAAAAACCTCTTTCATGAAAACAAGGGGCCACCACCGGCCTTCAAATCCACCTGGCCTTTTCCTTGAGGAGGAAGTGGTTTTAGCAGCTCATCCTCCAAGTTGTCATCCTTGGAGGTGTTTGGCAGCTTGAGAAAGTGAGAGGAAGGAGAGAGAAGAGAGAAAATGAGGGCCAAAACGAGGGCCCTTAGCCTTCCTTCGAATTAGAACTTAGGTCGACGGTGTTTCTGATGGCTTATATAGCCTTACAAACATGTGAAATACCAAAATAACCAAACTAGAATAATTACAGTGAGGGTAGAAATGAGAAAAACAAAAAACGAAGTCGTTTGGATAAAAAAAACAAAAAGCAGAAAATTTCGCACATAGTGATTTTCGCTATCATAGCGAAAATTCGCTATGATAGCGAAATTTCGCTATCATAGCGAATTCGACATAGAGAAATTAAGCCTTTGTTCCATTCTTCCTGACTCTGTTCCATTGCTCCCTGCTTCCAGCCTGCATCCTGCATCCTCTTTTTTTCTTATTTCTTCTATTTTCTGCTCTTCTTTCCTCTTGGTCTTCGATCTATGATGTTGAGTTTGACTCGAATTCTTCATGTTTGAATCGACTCAACAATGTTGGCATGATTTAACGTAAAGGCTGCAAATTTGCCCGCAATGCGATCCGATGGGAATAGTAGGGACCTTAATGTGTAAATCAAAGTTAATTAGAATGATTAGTATACAAAAAGCACTCCAAAACCTATAATAAATAGGGTTCAAAATATAGCACTTTTAGGCAATAGTCACACACTCACCAAAGAGTGGTGAATGACCATACCATGCACCCACCCCTTTACTCGTAGCGATGTTAAATTGCACATAAAAGCAATGATGCCTTCTTGTGACACCCCAATCCAGGGTCCACCATGAGGCGAATCTCGAGATCTCTAACTCATAATCCGACCCTGCTCCAGTCAACTCTCCTCCACATCCTAAGGGAAGAACATACACTGACTTCTCTAAAGGCCTTAACCTCTGGCAGATAATACCTGAAGATGCATTAATGAATGAATATGATGCATTCAGTTTAAACCTTCTCTAGTCGACAAATGCAAGGGTAGAGCATTACTCTTGCATATACGCTAATCACAGATGCTCGGTCTGGCTGTACCATGAGATCCTACGCCTCCTAGGACAATCTCGCCTCTGTGCGGTGCCTTGATAGTAACACGTCGTCACACTTGACCCTGACCGAGACTCTCGGCTGAAATCCTATAGTCGACCTCGACCCTCGCTGCCTGGCCTATGTGACCTGTCTGTGAAGTACTAGGTGCTAGTGTGGCACCTGGGCCAAATCTTTAGTTCCTGACCCATACTAGGGTGGAGGAACAAGCTGTGTCCTCTCTGTCCTCTCGTGACTAGAGATTTGCGGTGTCCACGAACCTTGGAATCCTATCTGCGGGGCAATCCCACTCTTCATATGTCACATTTCTTTGGCAATGGCCTTACACCATCTGCTATCTGGCCAGCAACCACAACTCGTCTCATGATGATTGGGATTTGAGGTGTCCCATACCTTAGGATTCTGCCTCAGTGAAGCGATCTAGTCGAGTCATCTAAAATTGTGTGAAATAACATATCACCTACCCTGCCTGACTAAATGCCCCATCCTGGCCTTGGTCCTGATAACCTTGGCCCTATCTTGGATATCCTTGCGAAACAGAAGTCTTCTGCTTCTTTCTCGGATTGGAAGAGGATGGATCTTCCTTCCTCTTAGTACCAACACCCATATCCTGGATGCCTCGCATAACATCTACCTCTCCTGCGGCGGTCATAGTCGTCGACCCTAGAGTCCCTCTTCCTCTAACCATTGGAGGACGATGTACTTCTATTGTGGAAGTCGTTTGGCCATACAGTTCCTGCTTGCACAAGCACATTGCAATAGCGATTTGCAATCCTTATGGCCTCGACAAATGCTGGCAGTGGCCGGTGGTGCTGGTAGTACCTCATGGGCGCCCTCGTCCTCGCCCTCGACTAGTCTATTTACACATGTCAAATGGCAGAGATTAATATTCAACGCGGTATCTCAGCGTAAATACAACCTCAGACCATATTCACGTTAGTAAAATTTTACTCTGTGTCAATGCATTCGTAAACTGTCTGGGGGCAATAATTCAAAATATTAAATCAAAATCAACAACAAAATTTTTATTTCATTTGATTTGATTTCATTGTAAAATATTTTATTTCATTTGATTTGATTTTAATTTATTTTTTAAAAATATTTTATTTTATTTTTTATTTTATTTTATTTTCTCTCATTCCTCCATGCTACTGGAGAAACAAACTACCCAAAAAAAAAAAAAAATGTTATTATTATTTTTTTCTCATTTTCCAGTAAATCAAATAAATTTATTAAAATTTATTTTTATTCATTTCTCTTCAGTTTTACACATTGTAAAACCTTAGAAAATTTTCTTCACATTATATTTGTTTTTTTTTTTCCATTTCCCCTCTTTGAAAACCACCAAAAATATACATACATACATATAAATATATATATATATATATATATATATATATATATATATATATATATATATATATATATATATATATATATATATATATATATATATATATATATATATATTTTTTCATTTTCAATAAATCAAATAAATTTATTAAAATTTATTTTATCCTTTTTTTTTTTTGAGTTTACACCTTTGTAGAACTAAAAAAAAGATTATTCATCAATTTTTTCATTTTTAATTAAGGACTATTTGCCCAAAATTCTCGAACATCTAAGGTTATATTTCTCGACCCTAGTGTTCAACGTTTTTCCTATGCTATTCACCAAGCATACAATTTCAATCTGAATTTACACATGACCACACTATCACATAACATACAACTCATGTTATACACACTATCACACATCAAACACTATGCATGCAGTGTTCTAATCTTGTCCCGTGACTTCCTAGGTAATCACATACCTAAACTCTAACATCGAGCCACCAAGTGGTGATGTTCTTATACCTCAATGACCATGGCCTAAGCCCAAGTTGTGAGACCCCAGAAAATTCCAATTTCTGGAAAAAGGGAAAAATCAAAATTTCGGTTAAAAAAAAAATCCGGAATTTATTCTCTAGATCTCGGATGACAAAACAGATTTCACCGTTGGAATCATCTCTCGAAATCTAGCTAGCACCTCGAATTTCGTCGAATTCCGAGACAGTCGGAATTTACACGTTTTTTGAGGCATCGCAGTTCGGGTGCCGTCAAACAATTTTCGATGCGACGAAAGTCACATATAACATGTACTCATGTGCCATAAGTGGTATGAGTAGAGAAAGGATAAAAATGGACTGCCGAGATAGTGCCGAATGACAAAGCGAGAAAGAAGGGACAAAATGGTCATTTTTGGAATTGTTAAGTTAGAAAAAGACAAAATAGCATATAGTGTCGTCTCTCCCATTCAAAAAGAAGCCAAAAATGTGAGAAAGATGAGGATGGATGCAGTAGGTTCAGATTTGTTTTTCTAGTGAGAGAAAGAGAGACTTCTCTCTAGGTTTCTAGGAGATCCGACCGTCGGCAGTCTTCGGGACGAGAAGGGAAGCTGCTCTACACGGAGAGGGCTTCGCGTGGGTACCAGATTTAAGGAGTTTTGACAAACTCCTTGAGGTAGGGGTTTCTCCCTACTTGGGTTTTACGCTTTGTTTAAGAGCTATGTTAATGTTTGAGTTGATTGAGGCCGTGAGTGGCCATTTGATCGGTCCCAGATCTTGGGACCGGTGTTTAATTTGTGGAACCCATTTGTGAAATCGGTGACCCGTGAAGGGCTGTTCTGGTATTGTAGTTTCATGTGTGATGATTTATTAAAATAAATTGTGTTTTGGTGAGTAGGAGGCGGAAATGGCGAGAAGATTGGTTTAATGGTCGGAGTTGGACGTGTGGGTGCCCACACGGACGGCCCACATGCTCTATTTTTGGAATTTATTAAAATAAATCAGGGATTGTGTGAATTGGACCAAAACCGTCCATATGTTGTGTGCTTAAATTGTTGAAATGAATGGCTTGGTATGTGTGGAAATAGATAGGTTAAGAGATGATATTGTAAATTGCTCAAGTGAGCGAATTTGGGGAGTTGGTTGATCAAAGAAATTAATAGGTTAATGCTTGATGTATGTGTTAACATGAGAGTCCACAATTATATGGAATATAATTGTGTGTGTAAACCATTGGAGATGAGATTGTGATTTGCTCGAGTGAGTTAAATTTGGGTGATGGTTGATATCATTCGCCAGATTACATGTGTATGATCTAGTTGATTGAAATATGCGTATTGACATATTGTATAAATGGTTTTGAAAAGCATTTTCATATACCTTCAGGTAACCTAGAAGTTAGGTGTGAGTGCATGACATGGTTTTTGTAAGCGGACATGGTTCAACGTAAGAAATTTCACGGGATGATGTTGGAGGAATTGGGTTGAGATGGGCGACGGATCATTTAGGATGAGGACCGTGGCTGTTTGAGCTCACCCGGTGGTCGGCTCGGAGGGTAGTCATATTTTTACCGACGCCCGGTGAAGTATATTTTCAGAACAACGAGTTTTGTTTTGAAAATGATTATTTTCTCATACATGGCTTAGGCAGGTGTGAGTGAGTTGGTGAGGACTTGTGATGGGGTGATCATGTAGACATTAGTAGGATCACGTATTTACTTAGTGTGTGTTTATTTTGGAGCATTGCATATGCACTTAGGTGGAGGTAACCCATTTAGGGTGATTCCACTGCGAGCATTAGCTCACCTTGTCAGTTATATATTTTTGGTGCGGAGGAGCGCTCGAGAATTTGCTCATTTTAGAGGCAGTTTGAAGGAAGTCGGGTTGTAGGCTTTGATGGTTTGGAATACGTATATTAAGTTTTAGTTTACCCCAATATATGTGTTGTATGAGTAAATTTGAACTCTTGAAATTGTGGATATGATTTGGATATATGTATTGTGAAGAGTATTGTGGTATGGGCTGAGAGGCGTTTTTACTCGGATATAGATATCATGTGATTGATATTAATTGGGACGGGGTTATATTACGGGTTTTGTATGCAGGTAGGAGCTCCTGTCTGAAAAGGAGACTGCACTTGATTTTCGTGAAAAATGTCGGGTTACCCGACATTCACGAAGTATTCAGTGAGTTGTGAACAGTCAACGGACCCCGAGGTTTGGGGCATCACGACAGTATCAAAGCTAAGGTAAATGATTACCTTGGGGTATTTCGGTGGGTGTAGTTATAAGTTTAGTCACGATTCGGCACGGCTTTGTATCGAGGCTAAGGTGACGATTACCTTGGGGCTCGGTGGGTGTAGTTATAAGTTTAGTCCACGATACCGACAGCGACAGTATCGGCCCAAGGTAAAGCGTTACCTTGGGAGCTCGGTGGGTGTGAGTTATAAGTTTAGTCCACGATGCCGGCTTCACGACGGTATCGAGGCTTAGGTATGCGAATGCACAAGGACTCGGGTTGGGTATCCATCACCACTAGGTGGTTTGATTTGGAGTATAGGTATATGGAAACCTAGAGATTGAGGATTTGGGCTAAGGCCATAGTCTTTAAGAGATAAGAGCATCACCACTTGGTGGCTTGATGTTAGAGTTAGGTATGTGGGTACCTAGACAATCACGGGACAGGATTAGAACACTGCATGCATGTGTTTTAGGTGATTGTTTGCTAAATGATGTGTAATCATGTGAATGTTTGATGAATGGTGTGTATACCATGTTGTATGTGTTATGATTGTTTGTGTGCTTAGTAATTAGCACATGAGAAACAAGTGAAGTGTTTGAAAATTTTAGGGTTTTACGAGTGTGTGGCTGGAGCAAGAAAAATAAATTTTAAGCATATTATGGGGATTTTATATAATATAGGATTTTAAATGTAGCGTAGTGTGGGGGATTCTTATATAGTATGGGGGATTCTCATATAGTAATCCTTGCCAGATTCCGACTCACTCGGACATGGTTCCGACTCACTCGGACATGGTTCCGACTCACTCGGACATGGTTTCGACTCACTCGGGAATGAATTCTTCATAGGGATTCTTATATAACTTTGGGGATTCTTATATAGTATGGGGGATTCTAACATAGTATGGGGGATTCTAACGTAGTATGTGGGATTCTAACATAGTATGGGGGATTATTTTGCAGCATGGGGGAAAATTGTATTGCATGGGAAATGAAGGTGTATTATGATAAAAGGAATTGTGTTACGAGGAAAAAAAGGAATTATATTACAAGACTTATCTTTATTATAAAAAAAATTTTAAATTAAAATAAAATAAAATAAAATAAAATGAGACAAAATTTTCGAAAAATGAAAATTTCAAAAAATAAAATTTTTGTTGATAAATATGATTTGATATATTGAATAAATTGTCTTGCATTGCCTATAAATGGAAGAGACCTGATGTGTATCACAGTTTATGTGTATGAATAGTGTCTCGAAATGTGTTTGGTAGTAGAATCTTGCATTGAGATGAACTTGTCATCTAGCTGTGTAGATGGCTAGTCGAGGATAAGGGCGTGGGGGCGTCCATGAGTCTTCAGTCGGGCACCACGGCATTTGATCAAGCAAGCCTTCTTGAGGCCGTAGGGATGCTTGATCGCCCGTATCGCACGGGGCATGTGCAATGGTGAGTCGAGGCGAGGTAGGCGACCTCAGTGGCAGAAGCACATCGTACTCACACTGGAGCCGGAGGAGGAGTGGATGACATGAGAGGCGTAAGATATGGGTGTTAGTACTAAGGAAGGAAGATCCATCTTCTTCCCGTCAGGGAAGAAAGCCAATACATTTCGAGGATATCGGGGCCAGGTAGGAGTCGTGAGACGTTCTAAGAGCCGGGATGAACGATTAGTCGAGGCGAGGCGATTGATGTGGTATTTTGTCGGCTTGGCTGGGCCTTCCCGATGGGATTGTCACGGAGGCGGGAATCCCAAGGTTATAGGACACCTCAGTCCGATCATCGATGAGATGATGAGGGTTGCGGTCGGGATGGGGCGGATGGTATGCTACCATTGCGTGACGACATATGAGGAGGATTGCCAGAGAGACGGGGATCCGTTGTTTTGCAGGATTGATGCGATCCTGGTCGGTACGTGGGCGGGAGGCGGCTATAGTTTGTTCTCCATACCCTAGTAACAGGTCGGAGGATCGATATCGGTCGAGGTGCGGCGCGGCTAGTACTTCTCGGGCGGGCCCGTGGAGCCGGGATCGGGCGTAGGTCGAGGTCGACCACAGGATTTGCAAGCTGAGAGTTCGGGTCAGGCTGGGCAGATGACGTGTTACCATTGCCTCCAGCCTGGGCATATGAGGCGAGATTGTCCTAGGAGGTAGAGATCTCATGGTATGCAGAGACCGAGCGTTCGGATCGATGGGATGGGCGAAGGTGCGTTTCTACTCTTACAATTGTAGTTGAGTAAGCGTTTGAATTGGATGCATCATGTTCATTCAGTAATGCATCTTGTGTGATAGATTTGGGCATAGAGGTTGAGGCCTTTAGAAAAGCCGTAATATGATGGAAAATTCTTCCTTAGGATGTAGGGAGAGATTTGATTTTCTAGGAATCGAGGAGTTCTTATTTGCGGAAGTGTGAATTGGACCTTAGGGTGGTAGGCGTATTGGTTGTTAATGTCATTCTTGACATGTATGGAGTTAATGACCAAACCGGGTTATCGATAATTGCTGACACAGGCTTTAGTCATCATGCACAAACACAAACTTGGAAATTGAGTGAGGTTACATATGCACATGGTTGGATGTGTATGTGCGTGGAATTTTGGAACAAAATTCTTTTTAAGGAGGGGAGAATGTGAGACCCCAGAAAATTCCAATTTCTAGAAAGAGGGAAAAATCGAAATTTATTTGAGGTGTAATTTCGGTTAAAAATCGAATTTATTCTCTACATCTCCGGATTACAAAGCGGATTTCACCGTTGGAATCGTCTCGCGAAATCCTAATTGTAGTCGAATTTCTTTAAATTCGAGATGGTCGAATTTACGTTTTTGAGCATCGCGGTTAGGTCTTTGTAAAAGCGATTTACCGATGCGACAGAAAGTCACATATAACATGTACTCATGTGCCATAAGTGGTATAAGTAGAGAAAGGATAAAAATGGACGGCGAGATAGTGGGAATGACAAAGCGGGAAAAGAAGGAATGAAAATGGTCATTTTGGGGTATTAAGTTAGAAAAGACAAAATAGCATATAGTGTCGTCTCTCCCATTCAAAAAGAAGCCAAAAACGTGAGAAAGATGAGGAGGGATGCAGTAGGTTCAAATTTGTTTTTCTAGTGAGAGAAAGAGAGACTTCTCTCTAGGTTCTGGGAGAATCCAGGCCGTCGGCGATCTTCGGGACGAGAAGGAAGCTACGCGGAGGGCTTAGCGTGGAGTACCGAGATTTAAGGAGTTTTGACAAACTCCTTGAGGTAGGGGTTTCTCCCTACTTGGGTTTTACGCTTTGTTTAAGAGCTATGTTAATGTTTGAGTTGTCGTGAGTGGCCGTTTGATCGGTCCCAAATCTTGGGACCGAATTGTTTGAATTTATTGGAACCCATTTGTGAAATCAGTGACCGTGAGGGGCTGTTACGGACTATTATGGTTTCATGTGTGATGATTTATTAAATAAATTGTGTTTTGGTGAGTAGGAGGCCGGAAATGGCTAAGTAAATTGGTTTCAAATAGTGGAGTCGAGGGGGCGTGTGGGAACGCCCGCGGACAGCCCACATCTTTCTGTTTTGGGGTATTAAAAATCGATCCGGGTTTGTGTGAATTGGACCAAAACCGTCCATATGTTGTGTGCTTAAATTGTTGAAATGAATGTCTTGGTATGTGTGGAAATCGATAGGTTAAGAGATGATATTGTAAATTGCTCAAGTGAGCTAATTTGGGGAGTTGGTTGATCAAAGAAATTAATAGGTTAATGCTTGATGTGTTAACATGAGGTCACAATTATATGAATATAATTGTGTGTGTGAAACCATTGGAGATGAGATTGTGATTTGCTCGAGTAGGTTAAATTTAGGTGATGGTTGATATCATTTGAGATTACATGTGTGTAAAGTCTAGTTGATTGAAAATATGCATATTATTTATGTGTATAATGGTTTTGAAAATGGCATGAATGCATTTTCATATGCAGCTGGAAGTAACTAGAAGTTAGGTGTGAGTGCATGACATGGTTTTGTAAACGGACATGGTTGCGAAAAGAGATTTCACGGGATGATTTCGGAGGGGTGGGTTTGGGAGATGGAGCCCAACGGATCCATTTAGGATGAGGACCATGGTGTACACGGAAGCCACCAGCCAATTCGGCTCGGAGGAGTAGAATCCCATATTTTTCACCAGGCTTGCCACGCATTGTTAGTATATTTTCAAAACGACAAGTTTTGTTTTGAAGAAATGATTATTTTCTCATACATGAGAAGCTTTAGGCAAGTGTGAGTGAGTTGAGAAGTGAGACTTGTGACATGGGGTGATCATGTAGACATTGAGTAGGATCACGTATTTACTTGAGTGTGTTATTTTGGAGCATTGCATATGCACTTAGGTGGAGAGTAGTATTTAGGGTGATTCCTCTTGACGATAGCTCACCTTGTCGAGGATTATATATTTTCGAATTACGGGGAGTGCTCGGGGGCCCTACTCATTTTAGGAAACGATTTTGAAGGAAGCCGGGTTGTGGCTTTGATGGTTTTTGGAATACATGTATTAGGATTTTAGATTTTAATATATGTGTTGTATAAGAGTAGAATTTGAACTCTTGAAATTATTGGATATAGTTGGATATATATATTGTGAAGAGTATTGTGGTATGGGCCCAAGAGGCCGTTTTTACTCAGATATAGATATCATGTGATTGATGTTAATTGGGACAGGTTATATTACAGGTTTTGTATCTGGGTAGAGCTCCCTGTACAAAGGAGACTCTGCCCGATTTTAGTGAAAAATGTCGGGTTACAGCATTCCGAGTGTCCGCCGGGTTGTGGGTAGTCAAGCGGTTTTTGGGTTTTGGGCGTCACACGAGTTCCTCAATCCACTGGAGTTTTCATATGCACAAGTTCTACGCTCCTAAGGCTAGTGGCCTAAGCCCCGAAGGTCCCCTGACCACAGGTACTCGTGTACTGGCTGATACCAATATAGCGCCCATCCGGGGTGTCCAGTTGACAACACAGACAGTGGAATACTCTGAATGTCGGGTGGCCCGACATCACTCTCATCAGGCGGGAGTCTCCTTTGTCTGGGGAGCTCTGCCCAGATCATTTTGTCTGACGATCACAATGACCTCATCGGGTCCACATGAGGAGTAAAATAGGGCGCCCACTTGGGCCTCATCAGCACTCGCCATATATCCCAACTATATAATATAGTTTCAAGAGTTAATAAATCACTCTTACGAACATATCAAAAGTTTACAATTTTATACAGTACACAAAATCAATGCAAAAGTCACCAATCTGGCTTTCTTACAAAATCTGATCTCTAGCGAAGCGCCGTCCTGGTCACACTCACAGTACGAAATAGTGATCCTCGGCGAGTGAGCAAAGCCAGCTGATGATAATTTCCTACCTGGGTTACTCCGCTAAATTACATGCATGCGAAACACTCACATTCAAGCAATTTCATGAACCTACTCGAATGTTTACATGCCCAATCCCGTGTCCCGGGTCCTCACCGACTCCCTCACACATGCCTAAGTCAACATGCGAGTAAAATAATCAATTTTCAAAACAAAAGCTTTTTGTTCTTGAAAACACACTACCAAGTTTCGATAAAAATATTGGAGGTACCCTTAGGCGGGTATGTTGGAGAACCTTCGAAACAATCCATCAGGCTCCTTCGTGTAATTGTTGGACATCTCCCAACACTTATTTCGGAGAAAATCTTCCATCGAAATTCCTTTCACAAACATTTTCATTTAACTCAATTTCATGTCATGCACTCCTCCTAATATTCTAGGGTGCTAGTGCATATGGAATGCATGATTCAATTCGACACTTACATTCATGCTAATATATTCCACATGCATATATATATATATATATATATATATATATATATATATATATATATATATATATATATATATTAACATAATTAATCCACCTGAGCTTATGTTATCATGTTTATAAACCAATTACAACGGAATTAGCTCATGGGCTAATTAACAAACACAAGCAATTCATTTTGAATCGCTCAACATCTTAAAAATTCACGCAAAAATATTCACGTCACTATTCACATGAACAGTAAAACCCTCGGGTTACTGTTCACGACCACACAAAATAGGAATTTTCTCCACTCGGTTCAAAGCTTTTGAAATAGGAGTTTAATTAAAAAACAAGCCTTAGAACATTCCTAACCATTTTGTAGTTCTTAAAC
The DNA here is from genome assembly GCA_016808115.1 of Tetrastigma voinierianum. Taxonomy (NCBI): domain Eukaryota; kingdom Viridiplantae; phylum Streptophyta; class Magnoliopsida; order Vitales; family Vitaceae; genus Tetrastigma; species Tetrastigma voinierianum. The sequence continues at coordinate 180,052 of JAEQBH010000968.1, forward strand.
AGGATTAACACAGAAGTAGGAAAGATCCTACCTCTTGGAGTTGTCGGAACTCCACAAATTTGGTGTCCACACGTAGCCCTCGTCGTGTAGAGCAACTTTGCTTCAACTTGCTCAGTCGAGAGCGTGATCCGTCGTATATGAAATCTAGAGAAGTGGCTCTCACTCACAGAAAAATTAAAATCTCACGCCCTCTCGCATCTCATCTTCCACACGTTTTGGTCTCTATTTGCAAGAAGATAAGCGTTCATTATTTTTTGTCTTATTCATTAACAAATTAAATTCATATGTCCCTTCTTTCCACTATTTGACACTTGGCCATGATCTCGTAGTTCGTTTCCATCGCCTCTACCAATATTGTAACATGTGTCACATGAGTACCTGTTATCGTGACTTTGTCACATCACGCCTCGTTTTTTCTTTACTTTTAGATGCCGGTTCCTCGGCAAGCGTTCAAATTCGACGTCTCGGTCGGCGAGTCGGCGTGGTAGCTAGATTTCGCAAGACAATTCCAACGGTGAAATTTGTTTCATCATCCGAGATCTATAAAAATTTTAGATTTTTACCGAAATTACGATTTTGCCGTTTTTCCGAAAATTGGAATTTTCTCGGGTCTTACAAAAACCAATTCTCATTATTGAGGAGATTGAAGGTAAGATTTACGTGCTATCGGGCAATCCTTGGCAGGCAGAGTGTCTACTCCCCCCGTTCCAACGTTTAAGGTTTATGACCCATTGATTGAACAATGGAAGCCCCTTCCTAAGCCTCATTTCCATGAGGAACGTTAGCCTAGTTCTCAAATATATAAGGTAATTTATCACTCTGAAGATCGGTAGTTGTGATTCATGGTGACAAATTAGGAAGATCAGTTAATAATACTAGGCAGATTAAATCTGGAAGATTGAGCATAAATTAATGATTTTTCTATGGAAGGGAAATATTCTAAAAGTGAATATGGAAGGAATCCAACTATCTTGATTGAAGGACTTTCTATAGGCCAGTTAGTAGTTAGCTTGGGTGGGCCAAGCAAGGGGCGTGTGTCTGATTTTCTTGGTTCCCGATTCCCCGGAAGTTATAAATGGAGATCACATCTTGGCAGCGAAGAGACGGAAGAAAGCAGTGTGCAAACTAGAAGAAAGTGTTTTTATATCGGCATACATTTTTTGGTGTGACTCGACTCTCTTAATGTTGAGTAGATTTTTATCTCTTGTTAGAGTGATTGAGGCTTGTATAGTCTAGATGGTTGGGGGGATAAAGGGGATCTTATTAGTGTTTCATTATGAGAGAATTAGGTGAAGGCAACGTTAGAGAAAGGGGGAGTCTTGTCTCATATAAGACCAACTGTAACCTAATTGAAAAATAGTGGAATTTCTTGCATCTGGGTTCTGCCCCGTGGACGGAGGCTAAATTTAGACGGTCATAAACATCTTCCTATATCTTGTGCCATGTGTGAGTTTATATTCATATGTTTATCTCGGTGAAAATGAATACTTTATCTGAGATGGTTTGTAGTTGGATTTCACCCGATTATTCACCTCATGAGATTATTGATGCACAGACACACCAAGTGTTTATAAGCAGTTAATTCTTTGGATGTTCTTAGTTCATTCCTTTGCCATCCGAAGACAATCATCGAAGAATCAACCGTGATAGAGCCTTGATGCTTATGTGACGTCCACGAAACTTGAGTCCGTTGACCACCTTGACTGCGGAAACTTGTGTGTCTCATATCCTTGAACCCATACGTGAGTAAAAATGGCCACGTCGGCCCATACATCCATACTCACCAAAATATATATTCTATATAAAAAGGATTTAATTTACAATTTGTTTTGATTACAAATTATCCAAAACTAGGTATTTTACCCATATTTTAACAAAAATACATAACAAGGCCACATATGGCCATTTCTTCGTCTCTAAGACCTTGGATGCGTCCCATCCCTAAGTGAACCTTCAGTACCTGAAATAAATTTTCCCTCGACAGGGTGAGCAATGCCCGATGAGTGAATTATACCATGGGTTACTCCCGCTAGTGCTCATCTGTTGACACACGAACATTCAAGTAAAACATACAGTCCTACTCGAATATCAACATGTTATGGATGAGAATGTGATATAACACATCCCCTCATCTCGAGCCCTCATTGACTCTCTCCATGCCTAAGCCATGTGGCAGAAAACTTGTTTCAAACAAAAGGTTTTGTTCTTGAAAACCTTAATACAATTTGCGATAAGATTCTATTGGAATGACCCTCGAAGTGAATTGTTGGATAATCCTTCCGTAACAGTCATGGGTCCTCCTCCGAGATGAACTGTTGGACAACTCTCCAAGGCAATTCTTCCAAAAATCTTCCCGTCAAATTCATTTGATAACCATGTTTTTCATGTCATGCACTCACTATTATAGGTTTCCCGATCACGTATAAATGCAATATGCCATTTCACAACAATTCATGTTAATATATTAAGCATGCATATACTAACAGAATTTAGAAACAATCAATATGTTATTCACTCATAGTAATAACACCAAAATTAGCTCATATGGGCTAATAAACAATCAGGCAGTCGATCTTGGAGGCTGCGAAGAATCACCGTTAGCACACGACAACACACAGGTCATATGAGCAGTCGACCTCGATCTAAAAGCCCCCATTCCACGACCACACTAAAGTTTTCTCACTCAGTCCTAATCTTTGGAACTGAAAACATGATCATTCAGTCCTATCCATCAAAATGGCTCTTATCCAAGGAATAAAACACGTAGGAGAAAACCCCTACCTCCCGGAGTTTGTCGAAACTCTACAATATCAATGCCCACGCTTAGCTCTTGCAATGGGGATCAACTTTGCTTCTTGTCTCGCCGGGATTCGACGGACTAATCGCCGAGAAATCTAGAGAGAAGGTGGACTCTCTCTCTCTAGCTCCTTTTCCTTCTCTCTTTCGTTGGTCTCCACCCTCTTTTCCTCTACCCAAACCAGTTGGGAAAACTTGGTCAAGAGGACTTGTCCTTTCATGCCTAGTGACCATTTCTCATTGAACACCTAGATTTCCCTGTCACCTTATCTCTTCCCATTGGATTTCACTCTAATGGCATGATGCCATGTGTCTCCTATGGCTCACACTTGAGCTCATGTTTGACTAGCTCATAGTTTGACATGTGTCTCATCTTGAGCCACTCGAGTTGCGCCACGTGCCCCTCACCATTGTCCCTGCCTCAAGAAACGTGAAATTCGGACTATCTCGGAATTTGACGAAATTCGACGTGATAACTAGATTTCGCAAGAAGATTTCAACGGTGAAGTTCGTTTCGTCATCCGAGATCTAGAAAAATTCTGAATTTTTACCGAAATTACCGTTTTACTCTTTTTCAGAAAATTAGAGTTTTCTCGGGTTTCTGACTTGTCTGTAATATTCGAAAAAAAAAACTTTTAAGGGGTAATGTTTCTTGACTATCTAAGAAAAAGATCATCCACCAAGAGTTAATCTTAAAGATATTAAGGCAAGAAGAATTTCTAGTGTTGAAATATTTTGTTACAAATATAAGGAAGTTAAAGGTGTATCATGGATGCCCAACCCAGATATGCTATATCATAGCCTTTTTTTTCCTCAATTTTAATTAAGTGAATCTTATCTCAAAGTTGTTGAGATAGAACACACACGGCAGTGTGATTGTTAAGACATTTGATTCAATAGATCAAAACACAATTATTTGGGCATATCAAGACACAACTCCTTGATTAATTCAACTCACGAGAGACTTATAGCGCGATTCAAAAAAGAAAAAAAGAAAAAAAATCAATCTTTTTCTCGTTCATTTTCTCACAACCCAAACCACGACTTTTCCTTATCTTCTTCATTGCTTGCCTTTGCATCTATGTTCGCCCTCAAAAAGTGATGAAATTTCTCTTTATCATTTCTACATTTTAGTTTGTACAAGTACTTGTTTGGGGTATAGATGACCTGTTTGTAGTTTCATGGCTTGATTATTTGTAAGGATTTGGGCATGCTAATGGATAAGAAAATTCATTCTTAGGAAATTTATTTTATTTGAGCTTGAATCTTGTATTTTAGCTTCATTATATTAGGCCTTAATTTTGGGATCGTGCTTAATCATATTTTTGGGGAGTTTAACAGTTAATATGAAATATCTTGGATTTATTCATGAATTTAAGGATAATTTTAATTTTTAACAGTGAGTTCTAACTTTACATTTTATTCCAATATTCATTAAAATTTTTAATGAAAAAATTCAAATCCACGGATCAAATGTAGATAATTGATCATTTGCTTATTCTTCAGTCAATTCCAAAGGAAACTAGCACCACCAGAACAACATACTAAGCTATGTTCTACAGAAAAGCTAGATAACATGCTGGAAAAAACATCTATAAGAATTTTGAGAAGTTTCAGAAAGATTTGGAGAACTCAAACTTTTCATATGTGCTTTTAATTGCAAAAACAAATTCTCAATGATTGGATTAACTTTCTTAAGTTTCAGAAAATTCTCCCAATTGCTTTTGTGGCCTCAGTTTCTCATCAGCTCCAGGTAATAAGGTCCTTTGTTTTACATTTCTTGTTTCCCTTCATTTATAAAGATTTTGCTGCATCCGCTCAATGCATATTACTTGGCCGGCATTCAGTTTTTCTCTTTGGGATATTGAATTTTAGTTCGCAGATGAGGTTAAAGCATCAATCCACCAATCCGCCTATCTTCAGAAGACTGCAACCTAGGAAAATGAAATTTGATTTAGAACAATTACGATCTGTGTGAATGATTTCTTGAAAAATACTTTAAAGTTTGAACAGTGCGTTCCATAACCAAATGCTTTAAATTCTTGTTGAAATTCAGTGGAATTTAGATAAGATTAAGTGATTTTGATGACTTCGTCCAGCTATTTGTTTTCTAAATCCTACATACATAAATGTTTCCTGTGGATGAGTATAGATTATGGCCTCAGTCGGTGTTGCAGTGATTTGCTACTGGAACAGGAGAGTGAAAAGGAACAAAATAATGTTGTTTATGGAAGGTGCCAAAGGTCAGATATCCTGCTATTAAGGTATTCCATGGAACTACCTATGCTGGATTATTGGACAAAATCTATGCAACCACGGCCATTGACAGGAAGGAATTTCGAGTTGAACATCATATAGATATCAGATTTCTTCACAGGGTATAAGCGATACCTATAAAGAATGATGAGGGTGGAACTTATGTTTAGGAAGTTCAGCAGATCTGGAGTGTACTGTATAGAAATATATTTGGAGGAAGAACCAGCACCCATAAAGGCTGGAAGTAATTGCTTTGCTAACAAGAGAGACTAATGGAGTGGAGGTTGGTGATGATGGTAACAACAATGGGAGTATAACAGCTTCATCAAGGAGCTTTCAAATTATTCTCCTAAAATTGGCAACAAGAAATTGAAGGTATATATAGTTTGTGCTCTTTTAAAGCAGACTTCTAACTTTTATAATATTATTCCTATATATTCATTCAAAAGATTTTTTTTTAATGAAATTAATCAAAAAACCACCTGAATTAACTGTTGTATCCAAACTAATCAAATGAAGATACGTTTTCGTTTGCTTGGCCAGATGGAAGGGCCAATCGGATGGCTTAAGCAGGATATTTTGGTGAATGTGTTGGGAAGAGTGAGATAAGGTCATTGCTGTTGGATGCTCCCTTTGTGTACCCAGGCGATCTTGGTATAAGGCTAGCCGTGAACCTCAATGCTGGGGAAAATCTCATATTTCCTAGATACATCAAACTGAATGATCTAGATTATATATCTGAAGATAATGAATGGGGAGAATGAGATCTCGAGGAAAGAAATATCAAGGAAACTAGTCTGTCTCTGCATTCGTAGGATTCATAGTTAACGAAGCTGTGGAAATGCAAAATCCATCAAACTCCTACTTGCTGCCTGCAGTGGCTTTTCAGGTATCAGTACAGCGTGTAAGACATCTTTAATTAATTCTAGTTCTGCATATGAATACTTACCAACCACAGTTTTCAAATATATATTCCATTAATTTAGAATTCTAGAAATTGCCTTTATATGAAGTAAAATGTGATTTGTAGGTGTCCCAGATTAAAGGTTTGGACGTTGATTATATAGTAAATATCAATGCTATTTAAAATATATACAGTGGAAAAATTTGGACGCGCAGAGTAGGAGATTTTCGTGGAGCGAAATCCTACCACAGATCGTCTTCCTGCAACAACTTCATTTTGCCTATCAGCTGCATATAACTATTTCCAGGAGATGATGCCGCCTTCTTGAGTCGCTTCACTTCCAGAACTTACAGTACTTGGATCTACATGGAGGATTCATTGAGAAAGGAAGATGTTGTGAAGGTGTGCGGAAGGAGCTGCAAACAACATTCCTTTAGACATCAGGGAGTGTGGGTTTTGTGAAGATGATGCCGAGGATATTCAAGGAAGGATGATGAATATGATTAATTATATGGATTTTTTTCTGAAGAAACTATTTGTGCCCTTTATGCAATGTAGAGGAATTATCAGCCACTCTTGTAAAGAAGTGTTGTAAAGGTAAATCGATGGCAATGCATATGTAAAGAATTGAATTAGCTTTCCTTTCCCGCCTATAAATTTTCCTTACAAAACCAAAATAGAACAGAAATCCTCATTTTTCATAAGCGGGTGTTGAAAGAAACCTTGTTCACTTCCAGGATTGTTTATTAGCTCTATTTTTAATTTAGTTTGTTTTATTGATATTGTAACTCATAAAAGCTGAGTCTTGGTGGGTTAGAGTTAGGTATTAAACTGTGCTAGCAGTTTGTAATAACCTACTCTGAAAGCATATTTATTTATTTTTTTTGACAATTAATACTTTAGTTATAATGTAGTAAACTGTATCCATTAGGACTCAAACCCGGGACTCCTTCTCTCTTTATACCTTGCCTTCTTTCAAAGGTTAGAATGTTTGAGGTAAAAACACTTATTCTTTTTTCATATGGCTGAGCATAACGCTCCCCATATCATGAAATACCTTGAGTTCTCGAATATTGAAAGTATATTGATGACCACCTTGTACGCTTGCATACTTGGATAGTGGGTGAAACCATCAAACCTTTTGTTTAAATAAACATTGATTATATTTAATGTTATCCTTCCATTCCAGTTATTTAAGTCAGAGTCATTTTTAAAAAGACAATTTATTCTGATTGATTGAATATAATTAGAACTTCTTCTAAAAACTATAGACTCCATGGATGTTAAGCAAATATTTGGAGAGGGTTACATACTAATAACCCTTCTTCTTTTTTTATTACTGTATTGTTAAGCATTGGTGTGCTCCATGGATGAAATGATCACATTAATGGTTCAATCTACGCGTGATTTGATTAACATTTGCTTTACTCCCCATCCATTTATTTTTGATGTGATCTTTGCTCATGCGTTTAATTAAGATCTAGTGTGTATACCTTGTTTGGGTTTCAAATAATTTTAGTTTTTACAATCAACACATAGATAGAAGACCAAAAGTATATTAATTTTGAATTGTGCATTTTAGAAAATTATTTGACAAGTGATAAGTTCATGAGTGATGTTTATTGCACGAATTCTACAGTTTTATTGGTAATGTTAATGAATGGGTTGCATTCTCTCCTTTTCTCTCCTAGGGTTTCATCCTTAACCCTTCAGTTTCTAGTGTTTTCTCAGGTGATTGGTTAATCTCGGCCAGAGCGCCATCGGCCTTCCATTGCGCCGGGGTAAGCTGTGAGAGGCCCTTGGCTTCCGGCTGCTAAACTGGGAAGAAGCTGCACATTGACTTTGTTCCTTTTTTGGACTTTGTGGCTTTCTTTCCCACTTCTCCTTTCCACCACATCCCTCACATCTCGCCTTTGTTGTCGTGTTCTAAGTGGTTGGCGTCGCAGGGGTTGTGCGGTTGTGGGCATTGTCCTATGCTTTTAAGATCTGACTTTGTGCTTGGGTGTTGGTGTTTTGGGGTGGTATATTTGTGATGGGGGATGCTCCAGGCTCACGGATCTATAAGCGATGAGATTTGGGTGGCATTTGGTGAGTGGTCGTTTGTCTCGGGTGGTTGGGTCGCGGTGTTGGCATTGGCGTCTCGAGGGTTCGCGGCTCGAGAACAGCCTTTCGGTGTCCTTGTGGTTTAAGGGGTGGGGGGCTATTGAATGGGGTTAAGTGGGGGTTGTGGTTGTTGGTCTCAACAGGGTCCAAGCGATGGTGATCTTCTTTACCAAGTTCCAGTTGACTATGTAGTCTTTTATTGTTTTTAATTTTTCAATGTTTTAGTTGTATGTCTTTGTTTTTTATCTTTTGTTAAGTTTGTTATTTATAGTGGTATTTTCACCTTGTCCATGGGGACTTTGGCTTTTTGCTAGTTTTGTTAGATTTGTTCCACTTTAGTTCATACTTGGATGGTGTTGTCGACTTGGTTTTGAACCTCCATCGCTTGGTTTAAATATTCACCTTACGTCTTGCCAGCACAAGCTTCAAGCTCTCTTTTGATTTGATTTTCTGTTTTTTTTTTTTCAAACTATGGTCTTAGCTCATTGGTTCAGCCCACACAAAAAGGACGGACCCAACATAATCAATTACGCAATTGAAGGAAGTACCTTTGCACACACGTTCACATCAGAACAGCTAAGTGATTTTAGATTTTTTATATGAGTGTATAAGAAAATATTTGTAAAGAAAAAATAAAAAATAATTAAAACTGTTATATAAAAATTCAAATTTATTTTATATTTTTGAATTTTAAATTTATAAAAGGTTTTCACTTTCTACTCTTCTTTCCCATAATCATCCCAAAAATGCCATGAAAGTGCAGAAGGATTTGCCGAACTTTGGAAGTTGAAGAAGTAGGGTGAAGTTTTTAAAATGAAACAGGTGGGAAGTTTAAAAGGTGGTCAAATAAATCTGTTTAAAATCTTTAGATGCTTAAATAGATTTCTACCCACCATTTTAAATCACCACTTCTTCACAAAAACTTCACGTAAATCTCTCTTTCAAAGAAGAAAATATTTGTTTCACGATTGGTTATGTACCTGGTTTGTTTCATATTTCTTTGATTTTCTCAGATGGAAGGAGCTAGCACAGACGTTTTGGTGGATATCTTTAAAAGAGTTGGGATGGAGTCACCTTTTGGATGTTCCCTTTGTATGCAAGTCTTGTTATAAAGCTACTCTTGAACCTCAATGCTGGGGGCATCTTATTTTTCCTTCATACATCAACCCTCATGATATATGGGAGAACTCATTGTTCGTTTTGAAGAGACGAGCGATAAAGTATCATAAAATTTTTTTAACTGCATTAGTGAAGTTCGTAGCTAACCGTAGCTGTGGAAATACTTTATCTTCACCGAGGAAGAATTGGATTATGTTACAAACGAGTAAGGCATCTCTACTTCTACATTATTACTATGAAAAAGAAAATTCATCCTTTTGACTGTAACTTCTAGTTCTATATACCAATGCTTCCAAATCTTACAATTCTCCAAAATTCCAATTAACTATCCTCATAAATTTAATTCTGATATGTAGAGTATCCCAGATTTAAGTATTTTGACGTACAGGGCAAGCGATTATCCAATCAACTCATGATTCAAATTTATCAGCAAGTTCAAATTTTGGAAATTTCTAAAAATAGGTCAATGTTACTTGAGCGAAATCCTACCACAGATGATCTGTTTACTTTAACTTCATATTGCTATCAGCTCCTTATAACAACATTGGGAGAGACCATGTTTCAGCATTGGTTGACTCACATCCAGAACTTATGTACTTGGATCTACATGGAGTCTTAGAAAATGAATATCTTGTGAAGATATTAAAGGGTTGTAAACAACTTGTTCATTTGACGTCAGGAATTGCAAGGAGTTGAGTGATGATGATGACGAGATAGAGCTTGCAAGGGTTGCTTCACATATTCGATGATGATGCTGATATACCTCATAACGAGTATTTAGATTTGGAATTTTATTAGTGATTTTGGGATATATGAATACAGTTGGTTTTTGGTGAGCTTGTTAATAAGCAAGAGCTGTTGCAAGAAACTCGCTTTTGCATGTGCCTCTTTATCTGATATAAGAGGAATTATCAGCCTCTTTGAAGATTATACAACCTACTCGTACTAACAAGCTTCTATTTTGCAATCTTCTGTCCAAAATATTTTTATATTTTATTTTCTTTTCTATTGTCAATTTCTTTTTGTCTTCTCGATCAAGCATGCACCAGGAATGTCTCATCGAGCTTATCCTTGTTAAAATTATGGAACCCAATTGATAACAAGAATAATAAGAGAAAACTGAAATTCTTATTGGAATGAATAATCCTTATCAAAATTACATAATAAAGGTCTTTATATAGACTTACTAGAAAAATCCTAATAGGAAAAAAACTCTAAAGTGCTAAAAAATAATAAACCTACCAAAATAGAAAAATAATCCTACAAATAATATGAATATATTATGTTCTATAATATAATATAATTTAACATTTCCCCCCAAACTTATGATGCGACAGCTATAAGCACCAAGAGTTTGCTAACTAGAAAACAAAACTAGAAACATAATGCCAATTGATACCAAGATGCTAACTAGAAAACAAAATTAGAAAACATAATGCCAATTGATACTAGAATTGTAGAGAAAGAAAGCGATTTCAAAGAAATCGGAGGAGAAACAATTGCAAGAGAGAAAGCAATATAAATCGGAAGATCGACATCAAAAGAAACAATTTTAAAAGAAATCGAAAGCGAAATAATTGTAGAGAGAGAAAGCAGCATAAATAAGAAGGTCATCAAAAAAAGAAACAATTTCAAAAGAAATCAGAAGAGAAACAATTGTAGAGATAGAAAGAAACAAAAAAATCGAAAGATCGTTAGAGAGACAATTTTAAAAGAAATCGGAAGAGAAGCAATTGCAGAGAGAGAAAGCAGCAAAAATCGGAAGATCGTCAAAGAGATAAATAATTTCAAAAGAAATTGGAAGAGAAACAATTGTAGAGAGAAAACAATAGAAATCAAAAGATTGTCAGAGAGAAATAATTTAAAAAGAAATCAGAAGAGAAATAATTGTAGAGAGAGAAAGTAGTAGAAATCATAAGATCGTCAGAGAAAAAAAAATTCTGAAGAAATCGAAAGAGAAGCACTTGTAGAGAAGCCCGGCCAAATCGGAGATCGTTAGAGATAAACAATTTCAAAGTACTCCAAGTTTGAAGAGAAAAACAAAGAGCAAGAATTTGAAAAAAGCAAATTAAAATTAAATTTGTTTTGGTGATTCAACGACTTGCGTCGAAAAAATTTCATCTTCAAGAATCATCTACAAATCACGGCTAACTCGTCGATACAACCGTATATTCTCTTCATCACCGACTTAAACTACTCCAACTCAACAACCCATCAAATCGTATTAAATTGCAAGAACATAAAGGAAACTAAGACAACATAAACTTCATCTAGGTTAAAATTAACCATCAATCCCAAAGTCGATCTCAAAACCCTATGACCTTTATAGTTCTTTCATCATCTCAACATGGCACATCGTCTTAGTCTTAGTCAAAAACGGCGAAAGGTTTCTTCACGCATGACTCTGATACAATGTTAAAATTAGGAAACCCAATTGATAACAAAAATACTAAGAGAAAACTGAAATTCTTATAGGAATGAATAATCCTTATCAAAATTACATAATAAAGGTCTTTATATAGACTTACTAGAAAAATTCTAATAGGAAACAAACTCTAAAATGCTAAGAATAAGAAATCTACCAAAATAGAAAAAGAATCCTACAAATAATATGTATATATTATGTTCTATAATATAATTTAACAATCCTCAATATATATAGAGAGGGAGAGATTTGAAACGTACAGCAGAAATTTGATACTATTGTTATTGTAATTCTTATATCAATTCTTGTATCCAACTTTGGAATATTTCACTTGAAGTTAATTGGTATAATGTAAATTAGGTGCAACCATTTTATAGCATTGGGGATTACACTCCATAGAATTACATAATGGTCGTGCTTGATTAACTAGGATTTTCTTGAGATGTCAAAATCTTTTAAGCTCAACTAGTTGAATTGAATTGCTTGACCAAAGCTAGAAACATATTTTAAACATAGGATTTTAAGCATTATTATTATTATTATTATTTTTTAGAATATGAAAATTTTTTACTTCCTCAAAATTTTAAAATTAATTTTCATTAAAAAAAAACCTTTAATGAAAATTTATTCAAACCACCTGATTAAACTGTGCATCAAACTTTAAATAGTAGATTATTGATCATTTGCTTATGGTCTTTTCCTTTCAATCCTTCTTTTTCTTTTTTTTTTTTCACTTTGCTTTTCAAACTTTATTCTTCTTCATCCAATCCCAAAGGAAGCTTCAGCACCACAGAAGAGAACATGCTAGGATTATGTGCTACAGAAAAGATAACAAGCTGGAATAAAATATAAAAAAAAATCATGAAAAGTTGCAGAAAAATTCGGAGAACTCAAACTTTTTTCATATGTGCTTTATTAATTGCAAAAGAAAATTCTCACTGGGTTTGATAAGACTTTGTCTCTCTCTCTCTCCCTCTTCTCCTCTGAGTTCTCCCTACTGCTTTTGTTGCCTCTGTTTCTCATCCCTTTAGGTAATTAAAGTCCTTTGTTTTGCATTTCTTCTTTCTCTTCCATTTATGAATAATTTCCTGAAAATACTAAAAAAGTTTGGTCACTGTGTTCCATGAGCAATTGCTTTAGATTCTTGTTGAAAATCAGTGAAATTTGGAATGAAATTCAGTGATTTGGATGACTTTTCAGCTATTTCTTATCTAAATCCTACATGTACGTGTAATTGTTTCTCTAATATTTGGGCTGTGGATGGTACTTGGTCATCTCACAATGGGTGTTGCAGTGAAGACTGCTTCACTGGAATGGGATAATTGAAAGACATAATGATGTTGTTTACGAAGGTGCCCAAATGAATGTCCTGCCTATCAAGGTATTCCATGGAACTACCTATGCTGGATTGTTGGACAAAATCTATGCAGCGATCGACAGATGGATGGACTTTCGAGTTCAACATCATATGCAGATATCCTATTTCTTCACAGGAGTATAAACTGATACCTATAAAGAATGATGATGTGACGCCCCAAAACCCGGGGCTCCGTTGACAACCCGTCAACCCGCGGAATACTCGTGAATGTCGGGTAACCCGACACCACTGAATCGGTCAGTCTCGCTTTGTCACGTGGGCTCTGCCCAAAGAGTACAAAACCTGTCTAACAATTTACAATGACCGCCGCAGGTCCACATGCGAGTAAAATAATGGCCACTTGGGTCCCTGCATTAATACCCACAAAATACATCAACTATATACAATAGTTCAAGAGTTAATAAATTACTCTTTACCAAACATATATCAAAATTTAGAATTTTAATACGTGTTATACAAAACGAATACCCAAAGCCACAAGCCGACTTTCTTCTAAACACGGCCTCTAGTGAGTGCCGTCCTCCTATACACTCCATGTACCTGAAATAGTGATCCCTCGACAGGGTGAGCAAAGCCCAGTAGTGATAATTTGCTACGTGGGTTACTCCTCACCTAAGTGCACATGTCATGGCAAACAATCACATCCAAGCAATTACATGAACCTACTCGAATGTTTACATGCCCAATCCCATGTCCCGAGTCCTCACCGACTCCCTCACATATGCCTAAGCCGAATGCGAGTAAAATATCCAGTTTTCAAAACAAAATCTTTTTGTTCTCGAAAACTTACTACCGAGATTCGATAAATATATTGGACTACCCTCCGAGGCGAATATGTTGGATAACCTCCGAAACAATTCATGGGCCCTTTCAACGTGAATTGTTGGACAATCTCCCAACACGATTCTCCAGAAAATCTTTTAAATGAAATTCCTTTCTAAACGTTTTTATTTTGTTTTCTTTCATATTATACCTCACTCTAATATTCTAGGGTGCCTCAGTGCATATGGAATGCATTATGCCAATCCCAACAAACTCATGCTAATATATAAAACATGTATATACTAACATAATTAATCCACATAAATCATGTTATTAAATTCACATCAACAACACCAAAATCAGCTCACGTGGGCGGCTGAGTAAGCAAGCCTGAGCAATTCATTTGAATCACTTCGACATCATAAAAATTAACACCAAATCAACGTAACTATTCACGTGAGCAGTGGAAACCTACGACGCCTTTGTTCCAGGCCACAACAATGGGGATTTTCTCACTTGGTTCAAAGCTTTTGAGACGAAAGCACGGCTATTCAAGTCTGGAACATCTGACCATTTACATGGCTCTTAGCGAATAATAGCACAAGTAGGAAAAGATCTCTACCTCTTGGGTTAATAGGAACTCCACAAAATAGGTACTTGCAGCGTAGCCCTGCGCCGCGTGGAACAACTTGCTTCTTGGCACGAGAGCGAGCGAGTGGTTGAAAGCCCGCCATCTAGAGAAGTCACTTCTCTCACAGAATTTCAAAACCCAACTTTCTGCCACTTTTTGCTCTCTTGCACGTTTTCTTCTTCAATTTGAAGAAGAAAACTATTCATTTTTTTTTTGTCTTTTCCTCATTTACATTTCCAATAATTCCATCCATGTCCCTTTTGTATCTTGATTTTGACACTTGAAGCACAATCTAGACCATTTTATCTCATCCTCTCACTAATCATACAGCATGTGTCACATGGGTACATGTAGTAAGAGTGACTTTGTCACATCACATATCCTTCATGAGCCGTTTCGACATCCGGTGCGGTGCCTCGGCGTGAAATTCGACGTCTCGGGTCGGCGTGAGTAGCTAGATTTGAGAGGCGATTCCAGCGGTAAAGTCGTTTCATCATCCAGAGATAGAAAAATTTGATTTTCTGAAATTATCATTTACCCTTTTGAAGAAAATTAGAATTTTCGGGTTTTACATTCTCCCTCCTTGAAGGAATTTAAGTCGAAATTACGGACAATCACAACAACTCATTCACATATACCGTGCATTATACCATGCATGCAAACTAGTCATTAAGTATTAAGCAGCTAACCCGCGTACCTTCATCCTAAACAAGAGGATAGGTGGCTCGCATCGTGTCCTCGCCTCCCCACGTTAGACTTTTTCACTCCACGATCTTTGTCATAGCACCCTCCACTAATACACAGTCTTAGATCGCAAAACGCGATCTCGGCTATCCACAATGCACCTTTAGTCCACTCCTCGAGAAGGTCCCATTAGTGTCAACCTCAATCTCTCCTCAATCCACTACATGAGCTGGATCTGGAGTGTACCTCAAGAGCATGGAGACGTGAAATACCTCGTGGACACTGACATCTTGGCGGTAAAAGATGCTTGATCGCTACGAGTGCCTACCCTCTCAGATATCTCGAAGGAGCCCAGTAAACCTCGACGATGGCTTCCTAAACTGCCAGAACCTGACCACTCATCTCTTAGGCATCACCTTTAGGAGGCGTGATCACCAGCCTCGAACTCTAAGGGTCGACGTCATTACATCGGCATAGCTCTTAGGCTCACGGCGGGTGGAGAGCGCTATGATATCAAGCTCACCTTCGGAGGTGTCTCTAATTGAATCGGGACCGATTGATGGGCTCCTCTCTACCTCGATCCGACATATTGGTGATCTGCGTGGCCTCCCGTACAATGCCTCATATGGTGCCATCGTATGCCTAAGCACGATAAGCTGTTGTTGTAGGAGAATTCCACTAAGGAAAATGCTCTTCTAGCTACCCTTATGATCCGGGGCGCATGCTCGTAGCGTGTCTCCCAACACTGTATAGTCTATACGACCATCCATGCAGCCAAAGTGGAAAGGTTGTACTCGTAAGTCGGCCTTGTGCCCATCTTTGGAAACTCTTTAAGTGAGCCATAAACCTCGGGTCTCTATCCGACACTTATGAATCTTGGTGCTCCCACTTTTTCGACCACCTCCGATGGATGAAGTAGCTGCAGCAGCACGGTGCTCGAGTATAACCTGCGACATGTGAGACATCGTCGAACAAAGTCCCCTACGTGTCTCTTCATCCGCTCGATGAGTACTAACGAAGATCCTAGTACATCTTCATTGCCACTGGATGCCTGACAAATCGAGGCTTGATGAAACTCCTTTGAGAATCTCTTCCCTCGAATCGGTCAGTAGGAACCTTGCGAATCCTACATCTGAGAAGACTACCATCTGCGTGGAGCCAGTCCATCCTAAATCACCTATACATTGTGCAGTCCATGATTGACCTTATCTCAGCGTCTGTCCACAGGATTTGATCACTCTACTCAATAGAGAGGTGTAGCTACTAAACTCCCGACATACCTAAGCACTGCTCATTTATCACATGTAATTGTCCCATGATCTAGCATACGCCCTCTCGGGAAGCTATCTTGTGATACTCCTCGTGACTTTTCGGTAGGTCGTCGACCACCACATTGCCTTACCGGAGTGTCAATGCAAAGTGAAGTCATAATCCTCTAGAACTCCATCCATTTGCGTTGCCTCATATTGAGAGTCCGTGCGTGAAAATAAACAGGACTTTTATGGAGTAAGTACACCTCGAACTCCTCGCCATATAAGTAGTGGCGCGAATCTTCAAAGGCGAGACTACGGCCGCCAACTCCATGTCATGTGGGAGTAATTAAACTCATGATTCTTCATTGGCCCGGAACCATAAACTACTACCCTCATTGCATCAAAACACATCCCGGTCCAGGCCCTCGAGGCATCCTGATTGCCCATGTACTTGTCCCTGTCCCGGAATCTATCGAGATAAGGCTGTAAGTAAGCCTCCTCTTCAACTCCTGGAATGCCTCCTCGCATCGGTCATCCCACTCAAACTTGACCTCCTTTCGGGTCAATCTCGTCATAGGTCACGCTAATCGGGAGAAATCCTCAAAGAGTCTCCTGTAGTACCGGCGATCGAGCTAAGTATCTCGAAAATGACTTGGCCTTTTCCCGGCACTCATCACGGCCTCGACCTTCTCAGGTCATTGACATGCTGATGTTGACACCATGTGTCCCCGAAATCTCACCTCGATGGCCAACTCATTGCAGTGAACTTGGCGTACAAGCGGTGATCTCTCGACAAATTTGTAAACAATCCTCGAGTGATACTCATGCTCCCACTCGATTGGGAGTGGGTCAAAATGTCATCCACGAAGACTACGACAAAGCCCAGTCTAGATAGGGTTGGAATTAGCCTATGCATGGGAATCGTGAATCTTCTTGGCACATTCGTCAATCGAAGGCATCACTATAAACTCAAGAATTGCCCATAACGCGTCCTATGTTGTCTTAGGGATATCTATCTCACAACCCTCAGTGATGATAACCGGTGCGAGAGGTCTATCTTGGAATGGAGCTAGCGCTCCTCTCAGCCGATCAAACAGAGTCTCGGCAATGAGTGCCAGGTGCTTGATTGTAACCTTGTTCAGCCCATCATAGTCAATTTGATCGGAAGGGTCTTGTCCTTCTTCTTTGATAAATAGAAATGGAGCGCCCGTGGTGGGTGCTCGACACAATAGACCCTTGTCCGATGGCTCTGTGGCCCCGGACTGCGAGGTTCACCACAGCTCAGATTTGGTGTCATCCTATCATAGTCATAGAGATGGGGCGAAGTACCAGTGTAACTTAATGCAGAATCTATAACCCTCTGCGGGCAATCCATTATCATTCGGAAAAACATCCTCATGCTCGTAGTATTCTTAAGGTAAATCTAAGTCCTGTCTCACCTCGTCCTCTAGGGTATGGCTCGCTAATGACCCGCCAAGCTAATCCTGACCTGGACTCGTGGCATGCAGGGCCAAAATCTCATCCTTGTCCTTGAGTACAACAGAATGCAGATCACATGGCGGTAACTCTCCTACGCTCACAATCGATAACGACTCATAAGGTGTCGGCTGATCAATCCCGGATGGCGTCGAACTCGACATGTCCATGACCCTCGAGGTCCTTTGTGGAGTGGGATCACGGGGATCTCCTGGCTGTGACCCGCGACATATCATCCACCCATCCTCAGCCACACAATCCTGGGGAGAACTCACCTCCTGAGTCCTCCAGGGCCTCAACCTCTAAACCCGACTATCATTGATACGTGATGAATGAATGTGGCCTTTGATCAAATAACACTCTTGCCCATAGGCGAGATAGCAAAAACGTACCCTATATAAATGGCTGATCCATTGACTCAGTCGGTGGTGTGATGGCGTAGACACGCCTGAACCCACGATGTCCTACAAATTGGGCCTCGTCCTGCGCCTCGGCAGCTAGTCACGGCCTCCCGGCTGCTTGATGGCAGGAGGTGCCGTGCAGCTCCCGAGGCTGGCCCGGCTCATCGGCTGTCTGGGTTGTGAGGAATATCTTGTGTCCTCTCTGTCCTGTATTTGGCGGGGCTGACCCGACTAGGATGCCATTTGTCTAGAAACCACAGGATCCTGTCTCTAGGGCAATCCCTCTGATATGTCAGGGTTCTTGTGATGGTAGCACGCCATCTGCGGCTTGACTCTTGACTACGATCTTGCCCACGGCCGGATGGCCGCGAAGCCACTGGGTTGAGTAGACTTCGAAGCCCTCTGTTGTTTCTTCCACGAACTAGAAGAGATTGACTCTCCTTCTCTTGCTACTAACACCCGCATCCGAGTGCTTGAGCATCCTCGATCTCTCTCACATGGTCGGGCGGTCCAACCGTGATCCGTCTTATGGCGAAGTCCTGCAATCCACCTTTTTGGATGGACAACTTTAGCCATTCTTGAATCTCTGACCTTGGCCATATGCATTGGCCACGTAATGGGCACTATGTACGTAGTCATCAGCCAGCGGGCTAACTCCGTGAATCTAGCCACATACTCCATCACAGTCATAGTCAAACTAATGAGCCTTCGCGTGACGAGCAGTAGCCGAAAAATACTTACCCATGAATAGCTCCTAGAACTTTGCCCATGTCATTGCCTCTAGGTCTCTAGAGGTCTTTGCCCGGTTCACATGCTTAGGCTTCACCCTCTGTTTGGAGCGGCTAGTCTAATCTGATCGTCTCGGAGAATCTCCGTAGCCTCTGTACTTTCTCGATGCGTGAACCCCGATGGTGCGCCGCAGTGGATCTCCTCCCCTATGAATGTCGGGAGGGGATTATGTGCCTAGCCTGCGGAGGTTACTTGGACCTCCTTGGCTGCACATTTGCACTAGCTTGTGCGTGCGGTGAGCCACAGCTGCCCTCTGACCTCGTGGCTTGTTGAGTGTTTCTTGGTGGTGCTTAGCTAGCATCTTGTGGACGCTCTCTATGTCCTCGCCCTCGACTAGCCATCTACACATGTCAAATGACAAGTTAAATTCTAATGCAGTATCTAAACACAGCCCCGAGACACTATTCACATATAGAAAACATTTCATATACAAGGTCCATGCATTCATAGGTATTGCAAGACAATTATTTCATATATTAAATCATATGCAATAAAAGAATTTATTTTATTTTATTTCATTTTAAAATTTATTTTATTTTATTTTATTTTTTATTTTTTTGAAAACCTCGTGAACAGTGTTCATGAATAGTGTCCAAAACAGTGACTTAGAATAGTGCACTGAGTCAAAACTGAGTCGGGTGCACTAGGTGCACACATAGCCCGACTGAAACCTTTACACCTAAATTTGTGAGTGTCACGTCTGTCGTGGCCAGCGCCAGATCGTCATGGCTCGGGCGTGTCGTTGTCGCGCCTGCGCCGTGCGCTGACTCCCCTTGAATCCGCGATACAAAATTTTATCGCAGCACAATTTCCTTCCATGGCGTCATGTCGCCTTCTCACGGCCAGCGTGTCCACGGCGCTCTGCGTCGTGTCTTAGGCGTGGGTGCCCCGTGCTCGGCCCCTTGTATCGACACAAAGGCTGCCCCCAAGCCACGATACAAACCATTGTATCGCGACTTACCCCTGGCCAGGCCATGTGTGTGTGCCTTATTTGCCCGCCGCCTGCCTTGTGTTACCGCCGCGCTCCTGTACCCGCACGCCTGTGACCGCATACTGTAATGTTCTTAGCGTTCCCAGCTCATTGCCGGCCAGCCTGCTTTCATGTGCATGCCTCATGAGCGGGCTGACCATGTCGTAGGCGATCTGACGCGTATCACGGGCATCTTGGCGTGTCGTGGCCTCTGTTGCACACCCAGCCCAGCCTCCTCAGCCTTGTGTCACGTCTGATTCATTGTATCATTGACTCCAAGATGGGCGTAGCCCATTCGGTACACGAAAAAAAAAAAAAAAAAAAAAAAAAAAAAAAAAAAAAAAAATATATATATATATATATATATATATATATATATATATTTATTTATTTTTTTTTTTTTCATTCGATGGAACAAATAAATTTATTTATTTTTATTTTTTTCCTGTTTTACACACTATAAAACCTTAGGAAAAAAAAAATCTCTTCTCATCATTTTTTTTCCTATGTGCTATTCACTAAGTACACAATCACACAACATACCACACAGAAATCATACACAACAATTCATGTTCACATCGAGCACACATAACCTGATACATGCGATGTTCTAATCTTATCAGTAATTTGCCTAGGTAATCATACCTGGCTACACCCATAGAGCTCCAGTAATCGTTTACCTTGGCTCTTATGCAAGCGTATTTAAAATCCGGGGTCTGTTGACAACCCGTCTGACCCGCAGGGATACTCGTGGATGTCGGGTAACGACACTACTCATGAAAATCGGTAGTCTCCTTTTATGCGAGGCTCTACCCAAGGTACAAAACTTGTCCCAACAATTTACAATGACCACACAGGGTCCACATGCGAGTAAAATAATTGTGACACCCCAAACCCGGTGGTCCGTTGACTACCCGTCAACCCGCGAAAACACTTGTGAATGTGGTGACAGACATTTCTCCGCGAGAAATCGGGGCGGGAGTCTCCTTTATCTGGAGCTCTACTGATAAAACACCATATACCTATCTAAACGATTGCAATATATCAATATATCAATCATGATAATCTATTACACTTGGGCCTAAGCGATACTCATAATACATACACTAACTATGAATCAACTATATACCAAATAGTTACAAGAGTTACAATATTTTTTCACTCTTATCTGATACATATATTAAAACTAGACATTTCAATACATGTATATCATTAGCAAAGCCACAACCCGGCTTTCTTCTAATCCTCAATCCTAGGACGAAATGAGTCCCTCGCACGCTCCTGTACGTAAAATAATATCTACGGGAGTGAGAGTAATGCTCGATAGTGGAATCGCCTAAGTAGGCTCTCTCCACCTAAGTGCGGTGCAATGTTCAAAATAAACATACATTCAAGCAAATGCCTTGATCCTACTTGAATGTCTACACTTGATAACTTCGGATCTCGAGTCCTCACCGGCTCTTTGCTCTTTTCATACAAGCCTGCGTATGAGGGTGTTGTTTTGTTAGTGGACGGCCTCAGTGTATATATATCAATTGGTAGTCTCCAGGCGATTGATATATTATTTGTTTATGGACTACCCTCAGGTGAATATCAATTGGGTCATCTCGGCGATTGATATTTTTAATTTGGACCTACCCTTAGGTAATTAATATTTTGGGCAACCCTCCGAAGACCATTTTCTCTGGAGCTCATCACGCACTTTCATCTTTATAGTCCTAAGGTGTGATTATATACCTGGAATGCATGTATGCCAATTCAATACAGATCTAATCACATGCAAATATGTAAACACTGAACATATCCATAATATCCAATCACACAATCCCATGTCATGTAATTAATCAATTCATACATCAAAATTAACTCATGGGCTAATGATCGAACGAGCAATTCTGCTTGGATTACTAGGCGAATATATTTTCACAAAAATTATTTTGAGAACCTTTATTTAGGGAATAGTGGGAGCCCTCGGTTACTATTCCCGTAGAATCACAATTCATCGGTTCACTTAGTGAACCAGCAATTCAAGGCCATTCCCGACCTTTTTCATATCAAACATACATTTTAATGCATAATTTCACCTGACGGCGTAATTACGGACTGTATCACGGATAGTAAAAATTTTCTAAAAAAATTTCCAACAATTGATCCCCAAGTTTTGAGACCCGATCGAATAAAATCACGACCTCATTCGAAGCTCAAGCATTTACAATGTTCTTAAGAAGGAATAAAACCCAAGTAGGGAGAAACCCTACACTCTCGGAGTTTAGAAATACAAATCCATTACCCTTGAAGCCACTCTCCGCGTAGAGAGCGGTTCTCCTTCTTGTCCGAAGGCGCCGACGGTCGGATCGCGCGTATTTCTAGAGAGAAATCAGAGACTCTCTCTCTAAAACCACCATTTTCGTTTTTGAAACAGCTACTGCATCCCTCTTTTGATTTCACGTTTTTTGTCTTGGTTTAATGAAGGAGATAGGCACTGTTTAATTTTTTTGTCATTTAGTTCATATAATCAAATTTCAAAATGACGCTTATGTCATTCTTTTCCCAGTTTTGACATTCGGCACTATCTCGGTCGTCCATTTTCATCTTTTCTCTACTCATACCACTCATGGCACATGAGTATGTGTTATATGTGACTTTCATCGAATCGAAAATCGTTTTTATGGCACAGGCAGCGATGCCTCGAAGCGTCTTCAGTATCTCGGAATCAAATGAATTTTACGGCTAGCTAGATTTGGTGATTCCAAAGTGAAATCCGTTTGTCATCAGATTCAGAGAATAAATTATGGATTTTAACTTGAGAATTACAATTTCATACTTGAGTACGATTTTGCCATTTTTTAATTTAAATTTCTCGGGTCTTACAATAATGGCCACTTGGGCCCCTGCATTAATACCCACAAAACACATCAACTATATACAATAGTTCAAGAGTTAATAAATTACTCTTTACCAAACATATATCAAAATTTAGAGTTTTAATACATGTTATACAAAACAAATACCAAAAGCCATGACCCGGCTTTCTTAAACCGCGACACAGTAGTGGCGATCCTCACATGTACTCATATACGGAAATAGTGATCCCTCGACGGGGTAGGCCAAGCCTAGTAGTGATAATTTCCTCGTGGGTTGCCTCCTCACCTAAGTGCACATGTCATGGCAAACAATCACATCCCGAAGCAATTACGCAGGAACCTACTCGAGTGTCTACATTGCCGATCAGTATCACGAGTCCTCAGAGCTCCTCATATGCCCTGGCCCAGAATGCGAGTAAAATATCCAGTTTTTCAAAACAAAAAAGCTTTTTTGTTCTGAGAAAACTTACTACCAGGTCGATAAATATGTTGGACTACCCTCCGAGGCGAATATGTTGGATAGCCCTCAGGGGAAACAATTCATGGGCCCCTCAGGCGTATGAATTGTTATCTGATCTCTGAAAGCGATTCTTCGGAAAATCTTCCATCGAAATTCCTTTCACACAAACGTTGCTGGTTTCTTTCACGCTACGCACTCACTTAATATTCTGTGGTGCCCCAAAGGCATATGGAATGCATTATGCCAATCCCAACAAACTCATGCTAATATATAAAACATGTATATACTGACATAATTAATCCACATAAATCATGTTATTAAATTCACATCAACAACACTAAAATCGCCACACGCTAATTAATACACAAGCAATTCATTTCAATCACCAACATCATAAAAATTCACACCAAAAATCATCGTGAACTATTCACGCGAACAAAGGAAAAACCCGTCGCATTGTTCACGGCCACAACAATAGGGATTTTCTCCACTCGGTTCAAAGCTTTGAGACCGAAAACACGGCTAATTCAAGCCTTAGAACATCCCCAACCATTTACATGACTCTTAGCCAAAGAATAATACAAGGAGGAAAAGGATCTCCTTTGAGCTTGCTCCGAACTCCACAAAATCTGGTACCACGTGTAGTCCTCGCCACGTAGAACAACTTCTTACTTCGTCCTAGTTTAACACCGATAGTCCGAACGCCCGAAAATCTAAAGAGAAGTCACACTTTCTCTCTCTAGGAATTTCAAAACCCAACTCTTTCTGCCACTTTGTTTCTATTAATGCTTTTCTCTTCTTCAATTTGAAGAAGAAAACTATTCATTTTTTTGTCTTTTCCTCATTTACATTTCCAATAATTCCATCCATGTCCTTTTTGTCTTGATTTTTGACACTTGGCACAATGTAGGCCATTCATCTCATCCTCTCACTAATCATGCAACATGTGTCACATGGGTACATATAGTAGGTGACTTTTTTTACATCACATGTCTTTCACGAGCCGTTTTACGACATCCGGCACCCGGTGCCTCGAAAAATGTGAAATTCCGACTGTCTAAGAATTCGACGTGGTAGCTAGATTTCGCTAGACGATTCCAACAAAGGAAGTCCGCTTTCTCACATCCGAGATCTAGAAAAATGGATTTTTACCTCGAAATTACTATTTTACCCTTTTCAGAAATTCAGAATTTTCCCGGTTTTGCGATGAGGGGGTGGAACTTATATTGAAGTGTTTCAGCAAGAATGAGGTACCGTAGAAACATATTTGGAAGAAAAACCAAGACTTTATGGTCAAGCACTGCCATAACAAAAGAGACAAATGATTCTCCTCAAATTGATAACAAGAAAGTACTGGTATATATATTTATGCCATTAGCTGATTTTACAGTTCTTATATCATGCCATGAATTATCGGTTCTATGAAGAACTGAAACTTTTCTATTTTCTCTCTCGATCAGATCGGTGTCGGGCGAAGAGGGAGGACTTAAACACGGACTGTCCGTGAAAGTGTTCAGTAAAGTGGAAATGGAGGAACTGTTATTGGATGTTCCTCAGGCGTGCAAGTCTTGGTATGAAGCTACACTCAACTAAGTATCGCGTAACCTTATTTTTCCGTAAAATTCTTCGCATTTATAGACGTGGTAAGGGAAGAGTATCAAAAGGAAGTCTCAATCACTACATTCATAAAGTCCATGGTGAATCGCAGTTAAAGAGATGTAAGCATTACCTTATGCTTCCACACCGCTTGCAATCAAGAAGTTGGAGTATGTCGCTTAAGCGCAAGTTCTTTAAAACGGTTTTCTTTAAAATGATTAAAATCTCAAAACAAGACAAGTTATCATCAAACCGTTTCTACGGATCACACATGTTCTCGAGTAAGAAAATAGTTTTTGTTTCTAAAAAACGGCTTTCTTTATATATATTTTTCATCTGTCCCGCTTCGGTGGATTTTTTTGGTCTCGTGATGGTTATCTATCTCACAAAAATGCAAGACCGATTCCTACGATCAAAAACTGAAAATCTTCAAGCATTGATCGAGGAGGGCCCATTATATAAAAAGAAATCAGACAACAACCAGGTCCATTGCACAATTTTTATCGCCAATGCTTCCACGATCCTATGTTTGGGACGATGTAGCATACACAATCGTCCCTTGTCTTCCAAAGATTAAGAATTACTTTAAAGGGTGGAAACCACGAGAGGAGGAATCTATCGATGATAATGCGAATAAGAAAGAACTTGTGAAGTTAGGACGTGAGGGACTCCGTTTCTATTTGATGAGAGTGATGGTGTGGGATATTGAGCTTGTCTGTTCCTTCATTCCACAAGGATCAAACTGATATAGACAAACAAGTGAGGACAGAGAAGTCCACATTGGTTTATACCAATGCGATGCAGCCATTAGTATCGGGATCAAGACGCTCCATTTGATCGAATTTTATGAACTGAGGATATATATATATATATATATATATATATATATATTACCTTTCTATCTTTGAATTATGTTGTGGAAACTATGATAAAAGAGTAATAATAATGAAAATGATGGTCGATAGCTTTTACCTTTTTTACTTTCTAGCTCATCACTACCTATTGTATTTTCTTTTAATTTCTAAAATTTCCTAACATCATGGAGGAAATATGTAAAATTATTGTGAGAATGCTAAGAGGGAGGGTGAGTTTTAGGTCTTGTTTCAGATGAAAATGATTTTTCATTTCTCAAAATTGATATGTGAGACAAGCATCAATCCACCATCCGTTATCTTTGGAAGACAAGAATCTTTAAAAATGAAAATCGATGTAGAAATTACTTAGGATCATGTGAATGATTTCTGAAAATACTTAAAATGTTTTGTCACTTTGTTCCATGACCAATTGCTTTAGATTCTTAAGTGAACCGAATAGTGGTTTTGTAGTGTCCCAAATTAAAGATTTTGGACGTGAGTTCATAAAATGTATTTATTAACGTTATTATTCAAAAATTTATAAGCAAGTGGAAAATTTTGGCAATGCTGAGACTAGGGAAATTTTACTTGAAAGAAATCCTACCACAGATCCGATTTCTCTGCAACAACTTAATTTGGTTGTCAGCTCCATATAACTACTTTGGGAAAGATGAAGCATTGGCCTTGGTGGCTTCACCGAGTACTTGGATCTACATGGAGGGGGCTTTGAGAAGGAAGCTCTTATGATGATAGTACAGGGCTGCGACAAGTTGCTAATTTGGATGTCATAAGTGTTTCGACTATCTGGTGCCCAAGAGAGGGTTAAGAGTAATAGCTATTTAGAGTGTGAGACGTCTGGTTTTTCTAGTTGTGGGTATCATAGTGGGCAATGATATGATTCCACAAAAATTTGTGGGGTGATACTTAAGCTTAAGAGGTTCTCCCACTTATCAAGACGGTCTTTTGGGTTGGACTTTCCTATTAGGCTTGGGTACCTATCACGGAGATTAGAGCTTCAAATATTCGTGCATTCGTGTGTGAAGGGTCGATTGTGGTACCTAAGATAGAACCTAATTATTCGCAAGACCGAAGGCTTGAGCATGAGTTATTCTGAGATAAAATTAATCATGATGATTGTGTTTATGATTTAAAATTCGCATTATATGATCTATTTGAGGATATCTGAGTACAGTTGGGGTCCGGTGGGCTTATTAATAAGCAAGATCTGATGAAAATAACTAAACTCCCTATGTGCCTCTTTATGTAATGCAAACGAATTATCAGCTGCTCTGAAAATTTTATTAATTTGATTTTTGGGCTTCTATTGCAATCTTCGGCCCATATCGTTTGGCATCCTGATCAAGCATGAAATTTGACACTCTTGCAATCAATTCTTGGATCAAACTTTGATTATTTTACTTGAAATTAATCGGTGTAATGGAGTCAGATCCAACATTTTATAGCATTGAGGTTCCCACTTCACAAGTCTATCTTAAAAGCTATTATTTGGAAAACTCGACCATGATTTTAGAGCCACATTATTTCGTGGCAAACATAAAGATATCAAACAAGGGATTATGTGGCCAAACATACTTCACTATTGGAAGTGGTTTGGAGAAGGTTAAATACTCACTTTCTTATGCCATTGTAAGTAAGTATCGATTATAAAACTCAATTAGCTTCAGATATTTTATTTCCTCTTATAATTGAGCTTGGAATTTAGTTTGAATGAATTGAATTACTTGATTAGCTTACTTTTTAGCGAATGATTAGACTACAATTGAGAGGTTTTTTTTTTATAAAAAAATTCAACATTATAACCCTTCACTACAAGGAAAAAGTTAATCAATGACACATTTAATGCGTCATTGAAGAGTTACAATGACACTTCCTTAAAGCTACCATGGTCTCATCATTACTGTGTTTGCAATACACAATGACACTTATTTTGAGCGTCATCTTAGAATCAAAACTATGACATTCATTTGAAGGCCATTCTCTACTTGTAATATTTCAATCTAATAATTTAAATATGACACTTATTTGAGTGTCATTGATTTTTATATGTTTTTGTTTTAGAATCATGACACTCATTACAAGTGTCATCGTTTTTATCACATTAAAAATCCTATTTTCATTAATTTCATTGGCTATAAATCCTGATATAACAATATAATTATTGAAAATGTACACATAATATGAAAGTAGTATAGAGGAGAAAAACAATATCAAGTCAAATGGATAAAGCTACAAAGCTATCGATATATACATTGATCCAAAATTACAACAATATTCCCAACAAGTTTCATAAATTCTATGGGTAGGAGTACAAAATGTTCTTTAATTTGTTGGTAGTGGAGGATCTTTCATAGGAGAGTGTTTCCATCAAAATAGCTCACATAAGTCCATTTGTTCCTGTTCTAAATGTGGAAATTAAGTTTTTAGGATATAAAAACTAAGCAAAAACTTTGTAGAATACCAACTAGACTAAAACATCAATTCTATTATTTTGATGAGTGCTAGTGTGGCACTTTCAAGGTATTAAATGAACATTGAACTCAAATTAGAATAATACCTGTCTTAAAAAGAACTCCACCAATGATAACTTGTAAGATGCAAACTGACCTGACGGAAACTGACCTATAGAAAAAAGAGAATGACATAAAACAAAAAGGTTGCACAACATTATGTACATTCTTAATATCTGAAAAATAACAAAGTGCTTCATAATAACAAGAATCATAGAATATATAACCATATACTTGGGTATAACTTTCTTAACTAGAAATAAGTAAAGTATTAAAGCCTAAACAAAGTGAAATTCAATTTATTCTAGAAGGTTTCAATAGAATTGAAATTCAAATAAAAATATGCTACAAAAAATGGATTAATATTAGTAGCATAAAGGAAATCCTAAGTTATATAATTATAAAATAATCTAATAAAACACATGAATGTAAACAACAAATCTTAAGAACCAAATGTACTAACTCGAAAAGATATAAAGTTCTCTGGGGTCGCTCAATGAAAAGGAGATATCTTGCATACACTTAGTATCAATCCAAAAAACACCGATTACCGATTCTACCATAACGTGATTTTTCAGCTTCCCAAAATAACATTCCTACATCTTGAAAGCAATTATAATAAGATAATAAACTCAAAAGAGGCAATGAATTGATCTAAAATAGGCATTTTCTGGATAAAACATAAGCATTATATAATATAACTACTACTAAGGTGAGATACAAGTTCTAGGAACCAAATATATGGGATTTGTAAAATAGGCAGCCCACCATCCTTAACTATCCAGATCTCCGAATTTTTCTACCTAACAAAGATATAGGTTTCGTCGTGGTTTGATGAGCCCTTTTTAGGAATAGTGACATTTGAACAAACAAATGTGTCTTCTTTACTGCCTATAGCTATCAATGAGGTGTCAAAATTCTTTGGATGCTTTCCAAAAGGACTCATATGTCTATTTTGATAGTCTCACATGTTTCCTATAGAGAATAGAAGAAGAGATTTACTAATTGGCATACCCATGGCTTCCAAACTTTCCAGTCTTCATCATCATCCAACTTAATCCCAACTACTTTCGAGGTTGGTCAGATAAATTAGGTTGCTATAGTAGTAGGGCATCTATAAGTCTAGACTTCCTGCTCTTAAATGGAAGATTATGGGGCATAGTTTATGCAATATGAGGGCCACCCAACTCACTTCTCTGTTATTATAGATGAGTTTGATGAGTCATAAGTGCAGGGAAGTCTGAAAGACAAGACCTATATGCCCAATTAAGGGACCACAAAAATTCACCTCATCACATGTCTATGTAAACTTGGAGGCTGACAAGATCCATTTTTTTATGATAGAATATGCTAAAACCAGAACACCCTCTTAAGCGACGCTTCAGGGAATAAATAATTCATGACAAAATATCATCTGCTATTATATAGAAATTGTTGAAAAAATTAAGATAATGATAATCAAATCTAAAAAAAAAAAATAGTTCTAGAAGTAGGGGAAAAATTATCTATTTATGAAGTCCTTATGAATCATTTTGGAAATTTTAAACTATTTGACTAAAACTATGTTTGGAAATTTCAAAATGCTGGACACACTATATGCATAAGAAATTTAGAACAATGAAACTTAATTTTTTATAAGATTTTACATGTAGTCTTGAAGAAAATGAAAATAAATAAATACATTAATACTTCTCCAATATCATTTATTTATTTCTCGTTTGTTCCTCGTGATTACTTAAATACAACAACAACATTCTTGAAACATTCCTAAAACAACCTCATCAGCCTAACTCCTTTTCTTAGAAAAATTTAACAAACAATATCTTTGAAAATCCCAAAACGTTATTTAAAATAAATCATTTCACTCATAAAATTCATAACTCCCAATTTATTCATGGATTTCAAAAGCACAATTAAGAAATGTAAAATTACAATCAAATTATAATTGATCGACTTTGTCACACTTCATCCCTTTATTTTTTTGTGCGTTTATGTTGCTTTCTACCTTTCAATTTCATTTGTTCAAGGATTTTTTTCCTTGATTATTCAAGACATTCCCAACCAACACTTGAACTTAAGAATTGCCCCGAGACAAAAGTTCCAAACTGCGAAATAGTCACCATGCCACAAACTCTTCTTCCTTTTTTTTAATAAGTAAATAAGAGTACTATATATTTTGAATGGCCACTCAAAAAGCGACCCGACATATAAGATAGAAACACTCATCTCCGTAAAACAGAACACAAAAAAGGATATAGATTCCAAGGTTCTCGAAAGGGTATAATGGATAAATGTAGCAACTAATAACACCTTTTTTCTTGTAATAACATTAAAATCTGAAGAATTGTCCAAAAATTGACTCATCTCGAGAGAGAGCTGCACACAAAAAGAAAATACTGCCCAGCAAGAAGGGTGAAGGAAAATTAGCATTGTTGATCACCATTTTTAGCATAGAGAACTTGGTTAGAAATGAGTTAAAAGATGGGGTTGGTATGTAGAAGGGGAGGAAAGATGGAGAGAAAGGATGAAGTGTGGTTGAGAGGACATGCATGGAGACGGGTGGCAACCATGTTACCATACGTGTCCATCACTATTGAGAATCAAATCATCCCACGTTTGAGTAAGGACAAGGGTTCAAGAATGGAGACACAAAAATGTCAGACAGAAGCATGCATTTTGAGGTGGTAAAACCTCCTCCTAGCTTTTGGGTATGTTGAAATCATTGTCAATTAATGAACCATAGAGGAAGATTGAGGTGAAAATATTATAAACATCACAGGAAGTGAACTTTAGGTGTATTGTCCTTGACATATTAGTGAAAAGAAAAGGTAGTTGCAAAATATAGTTCTAATCTTTTGTTTGGAAATTTTTGTCAACTTAATCAACACTGTAGTATTAAGAAACAAGGGAAATGGGGCGTGAAGTTGGATTAAAAGAGACTGAAAATGTTATGATTAACTTCATGATACCAAACACAGCCATACAATTTAGCTGTTTGAATGGAACTAACCATCATCTTGCACGTGGGATTTTCAAATGGAGTGAGTGATGAGAAAGCAAGAAGGGAAAGACCACAAAATCTTAAAAAAAGAAAGGCTGAGATGAGAGCCTCTATTTATTTATTTATGGAAGTGGTTGGGCTAGCTTTAAACTCATATACTTAGAGAACAAAACATCATTCACTCTAAGTCTTACTATACATTAGATAATACATAGAAAAAGGAGAAGCAAACTCCTTCATACAACCCTCCAAACTAGAGTCGCCTCTAAGCATGCAAGGATGGAAACCCAACCCACTCAAGACTCAAGCCGTGTTTAACCCTGACACTTCTATCATAATTCAAAAGGAATGAATAGCATCTCCATTTCCTCCCCCTTTGGTTTATGTCACTAGGCAAGAAATAAATACTTACATGGCTGGGAGGGATATGCTTCCATTGAGAAGGTCATATCAAAGAGATGTAGTTTATAAATCACTCTTTTCGTTGTTATTCCTGTTGGAAAAAAACAAATATATGAAATAAAAATTAATAGGATTTTCTATTATTTTTTAATGTGTACAAGGAATAATGATGCAAAATACGCATTATTCATATTATATATATATATATATATATATATATATATAAAGTATATATATATATATATATATATATATATATATATATATATATATATATATAAAATATTCTAACATATTATCTAATATCCCTACAAAACCACAATTCTAATCTTTAGTATACTTCACGCCATCACTCTAGTCCAAAGGTCTCAAGTATATCAGATTCTTCTTTTTTTTTTTTCTTTTTTTTTTTATCAATAAATGAAAATATTATTAAAAAGTGCAAAAAAAAAAAGACTCCTAATGCTATAACGTATAAGAGTTCACTTGACATGCTAAATCACCATTTTCCTCAAAAGATCTATTATGGGAAGCTTCCATCCCACAACAATGACCACACAAAATATAAACTCGAGAGCATACTTTCTTTCCAGATCTAGTTCAAAGGAATAATTTTTATTCTCATTATTTCATATAATTGGAAGACATCAACATAAAAGTAATATATATATATATATATATATATATATATATATATATATATATATATATATATATATATATATATAAAGTAAAAAAAAGAAGTAAGAGACAAGTATGAAATAGTGTATAGTAGTACCACAACAATAAATATAGAAAACTGAAACACAGTATTAGGAAAACATGTACATTAAGAAAATAATTTCATTAATGTCTATACGAGTACCTTATTCTAGAATCCGCATCACACTCTTATGAGTTGATAAACCTACAACACTTATAAAAACATAGTAAATATATACAAAAAAAAAAAAACCAAATGCAGTATTGTAGGAGTTTAAGAAAATAATACAAAAATAAAATAAATCTAAGAAAAGGATGGTTTGAAAAAATAACTGCCAACGTTAATTTAGTTTTTCCAATAGGCTTTCCACATAAAATGAAGATTAAAAAGATAAAGGTATCTCTTCGTAATACATTTTCGGCTTGAATTCAAAATTCCAAATTATGAAAGTGTTCCTTATAAAGGCACTTAATTCAAATTCAAATTTATGAAACTTTAGATATAGTTCTTCTTCAAGAAACACTTTCAGTTTAAATTCATAATTTATGAAACTTGAGAAAGTGTTTCTTTAAAAGAAAATTTCACTTAAATTTTTAAGATTTTCAAAATTTTAGAAAGTGTCTCTTGAGAAGACACTTTTCACAAGGTAAAAAGTACACTAGATTTAGGAATATTTTTCAAACTTTTGTATTTGAGGAAATTTTATTTTTTTAGGCTAAATGTCAGAAAAGCTCAAGTATTGCATACCTGCTTAGATTTCTGGTTACAATCAATTCATGCCTATTATTATAAAATTCTAACAATTGTACCAATACCATAAACATGAACAAAATCAGGCATCTCAATTATTCTGCACAATCATATCACAAACAAAATATATATGTATCTAAACGAACATAAAGGCAAAAGAATTGACTTACAAACTTAAGAAAAACATCTTATTATAACCACAAAGGTGGCTAACTATGAGGCTAATGCATACTGCTCCATTTGTTGGGCATCCATCCTCCCTCAAAACTACAACCTAATTACAAAAATAAGATATCATACTACAATCAAAAGTTGAATTAAAAAAATAAAAAATGTACAAAGGCCAAACCACTGCAAATGTACTCCAAATAGAAATTTACATGAAGAAATATAACTTCACAACCTGTGATAGAAAGGCTAAGTAAAGTAAAATCGTATCCCATATCCATAGAAAATCTTAGTGAGGCCTTTGTCATAGTCTTGTTGGTATTTTGATAAATTATATCATATATCATTTGAAAATAACTCCATATATTTTATATCCCAGCAAGACTTGTATTTAAAAATTCTGAAACAACTTAACTTTGCATTTTCAACTAAGACCATGCAGTACTTATAAATACAACCTTATCTTGTATTTGTAATTAAGAAAATTATAAAACATGTAAAAATCCTAGCTTTACTTATATCTAAAAATTCTAAAACAACTTCACCCACCATTTTCAAATGAGACAACTTCACCAAAATTTTGAAAACCAATTCACAAAATGGGAATTCTTCTATTATTGTAATAATTAAAAAAAACAGCCATGAGAAATACCTAAGTGTCTTTTTTTTCTTTAAAAAGACTTCTCTCATATCTTTGATTCCCTTTGAAAATAGGGTGCTTGAAGCCCACAATAAAAAGGCACAAAGCTTCAACCTCTATACTTAAATCCTGCCAAATTAAACAGAATGAACACATAAATCCCAAAACAAATGCACAAGCTTTTCAAAATTTCCAAACAAAATCAGCAAATGTAGCCTTGCATTTTTCTAAAGAAATTGCCCACCAACAATTTTTTTCAAGGTGAAAAAAACTAAAATTGAAGGAAAATTTTTCTCTTTTCCCATTTTTTGTCCCAAAGGAAAAGAAAACATAGATAAATTTACTGGACAATGGCTTGTCTATGCCCAAAGAAAAGTTCTTTCTTTCAATCTATCTATATATATTTCTTGTAGAACCCACCATTTCGATAAAAGTCATCCCTACTCGAGCAATCGATCAACAATGGGCCCCGTATGTTGCCTTCTTCAAAGATCATCATCCATGTCCGATAACCGCCTAAAAGATCAAGTTCTAATTTCATAAGTCATTTGTAGCCGCTGTTGAAAAGTAAGAAATCAAAACAAAGATTAACTAGGTAAATTGAGAAATTAATCCTAAAATTCATCTTCCTCCCATCCACACCAAAATCAATCCCAAATATCCCGTTACACACCACAATAGAGCTTCAAGCAAAATGGAGTTAAGTCTAAAAATATATTTACATGCCTCATTAAAGATGGAGAAGTGCGCCGATTGAAGGACGGTAGGCTCCTTCGAGATTAATATATGTATAAGTAGAGTCTTCACTTCCCACGCCGAATAGGGAAACCGTTTTCTTGCATATGCTTATAAGGCTACACTCGCCTGCTTCCATCAGCCCATCAAACACCTTCTCAACGCTCATCCTCTGGGCGTCAGTCAGCTTCCAACAATGTCAACACATCTCCGATCTGAACAGTTTCCCGATGCCTCGATCCAAAACCTTCACTAATCATCGACGCCCTCGACCATCCTCACCACGCTTCTTTCCTGCTTCTACTAGAATGTTATCTAAAGGCTTCTTCTCCAAATACCCACATAAAAGGCTTTATCGGGGCTGAGGATAAGAGGGTAGGGTTTGAGAGTATTATTTTAATAAAAAAATTATATATAATAGACTATGACACTTTAAAAATGTCAAGGTTTTTATATTATTTAAAATAAGACACTTTCAACTATGATACCTATAAAACTGGCCGAAGTAAAAATTAACAAAATACATTAAGACAATGACGCCTTCCAAATTAAATGTCATTGTACATTTAATTACATTTAAACAATGACATTATTTTTAAAACGTCATAAAATGAGTGTCATAAATTTTAATTTTTGTAGTAGTGCTTCTTTTCTTTTTATTAGTGTATTGTTAAGTGTTTATGTGCTCCATGGATGTAATGATTACATTAATGATTCAATCTATGCTTGAGTTGGATTAAATATTTATACCTAACAATTTATTATTAATTAATTCTTATTTTGACTTCCATTGATGAATTTTACCATATCTAATTATTCTTATACCTTGTTGTTCTAGGATTCAGAATTATTTTTCTAGTTATTCTTACAACCAACACATGGATTGGAGACAAAAAAAGGTATTTATTAGTACAGATTCTAGATTTTTAGAAGAAGATTATATGACAAGTGATGTTTATCAGATGAATTATATCACAAGTATTACTTTTCTTAGGCACATAGATTTGTGGTTTGTATTTGTTTATGCTTTAGTTATTGATCGGGTTTGAAATAATAGGCGCGTAGGCCCAGGACACGAGCCCAAATGTCAGGCTTAAGAGGAGATTAAGGACCAGGCCCAGTATCAGAGCTCGGCCCTTGGTGACATCCCTCAAACACAGGCCCAAAACGAGGGCCCAATTAACCTTTTCAAAAGGTTGGTAATATAATCAGCCCAAAGAATTCGTATTAAAGGAAAATACCCAATTTCCACCAATTATGGAAATAGGATATTCCCTAATTATTGCCTTAATCGGTTTACGATAAGGAAAGAGAATCTCTCACCTAATGTGAAAAATATCGTATCATCATCTAACTAGGAAAGTTATCATGATCACCCATTATAAATACCAGGTCACCCCATCGGTGAAAGGTACGCACAAAAATTCATGCCTTAAGTAGTTGATCTTCTCTTCCACTGGAAAGACCTGACTTAGGCATCAGAGAGGCAACGGACGATCCCGCTTAACTTTGTATCTTATTTTTTTTTTTGAAGAGGAGCTCGACATCCACGTCAACCTAAGACAACACCCTAGCAAGTCTGCACCTCAGCTTTCGCTGAAAAGCATCACCGCTTGGTGTCATGGCGGGAACGATAGCCTTACAAATAAAGCTGATCTCTCAATGACTGATGGTATCAACTCGAAACACAAGCAGGAGCTACGCCAATCCCCTAAGGATGTAAGACCAGCAAGGCGACCTAGATAGTCGACCTCCCGGAGGCACACTAGAAACTCTGCACTCCAATGCCGACGAGATGGAGGCGCTCCGTCTCACCAACCAACGTCTTTTGAAAGAGTTGGAGCAACTCACCAGACAAATGCAACGCCCCCAGGAGGCACGACAGGCCTGAGAAGGCCAAATCCCCACTACCCAAGAAGAACATCAACACCTCGACCACCTCGAGAAGCAGATAGAGAAGGAGAAACTAGCCAAGCTACGGAGCATGATCCTACAAAACTCGAGAGGAATCACAATGAGTGAGGCATGGTGTGGATGACAGAAGCGATGGACCCATCCCTTATCAACAGGAAACAGGGGAGCGGTCATGGGAGTAGAGGTTCAGGGACGTCCAACAAGAGCTTAGCCACATGAAGGAAGCTTAGCTGGTCGAAAGCTCCAATTTTTATGGACACACCGCACAACAAACTAAACCCCGCTCACTCGGTGCCGCACTTCCCCTTCCGGCAAAATCTCTCCACGTCAGCAAATCGAAACGCTCGACTGAACGAAAGACCGCACAATCACCTCAATACATATAAGAAACTTCTGATGGAGTCGCACGATATCAGGACCCCATATGGTGTAGAGCCTTTGCTATCACACTAAAGGGCCCATCATTGCCCCTCGACACAGACCCTCGCCGCCTTCCATCCTCATCATTCACGAGCTTTCCATCGACCCGCTCCCACTTTACCGAGCAAGGACGATGTAGCCAAGTTATCACCTTTCCTCGACCATAAAGCAGTAGCCCGTGAGGGAGCCCGAGGTCGTATGTCCGCAGGATTCAATGCGTAGCCTGTGAAAAGCGGATATTCCCGGTTTAAAAATTCGCCATTACCGCTTCATTGTGGCTGGGGGTGTAGTCGAAAGACCTAATGTTCTCTATCTCAAAGAACCTCAAGCGAGCATGGCCGAGGTCCTCGCCAAAATAGAGAAGTATATCAACGGTGAAGAAGCCCTCTTATCTAAGCAAAGGAGCTCTTCTACTCAAAAGGAAAAGAGAAGGGGCGACAAGAAACGGGAACGAAGCCCTAGGAGGCAGGCATACAGGGACAGATCCCCAAGGAGGAACAGAGAAAACAGAGAGCAGTCCCTAAAAGATTGGCCAGGAACATCGTAGAGACGGCTGGGACTACCTCACCGAGTCGGCAGCTAGCCTGTGAGATTCACCTCGCAATACACCTCCCTGGGGCCCTCGTGTCACAAAGGCAACATGAAAAATTTATGAGGTGGCCATCTTAGATAAAGTTAGACCCAATAAAAGAGACAATACCAAATACTGTGAGTTCCATAGGGATCATGGACACTGAACCGATGACTGCATCAAACTGAGGAAAGAGATTGAATACCTGATTCGATGTAGACATCTTTGCTGTTACGTGGCCTCAGAAGGCCAAGAACAAGTCCAGCCATCACCACCTCGTCAACTAACCCCAGCTCAGCACCAGCCGCCTTTGGGAGAAATCCACGGATCTCCGAGGGCTCAGGAGGCGAGTCCACCAACCAGAAGGCCCACATGCGCAACATCAGATCAGGGGAAACATTAGAAGTACAAACCGTATCCAAACTTCCTCGACTGGATACTACCATAACCTTTTCGAACTCCGACATGGAAGGCTACCAACATCCCCATGACGATCCGCTTGTGATAAAGGTTGTAGTAGCCAATAAAACGATCTACAGGGTCCTTATTGACAACGAAAGCTCGGCTGACATCATCTTCGCATCAGCTTCGACAAAATGGACATTGGAAGGGAGAAGCTAGTGCCAATCAATGCCTGCCTACGTGGGTTCTCTAAAGAAAGAGTGTTGCCCATGGGGTCGATAAAGCTAGTGCTCACTTTGGGAAACCCCCATGGACAGCTACAACACAATAGTGTGTGCAAGATTTCTATAGTAGGGACTTCATCGTCTACAACATGTTACTGGGTAGGCCCTCTCTCAATACCATAAGGGCCATCCCCTCCGCCTATCACATGGTTATCAAATTTCCAACTGCAAATGGAGTAGGAATGGTCCAAGGAAACCATCGCATAGCTCGAGAGTGTTACTCAGCTTCAATGAAGCAAAATGGTCGACAACATCTATATGGATGAGCTTGACATGCGAAACGAGGTAAGCACCCGACCTGCGCCCTCAGAAGAACTAGAGCCTATGCAGCTTGGCGACTATCTAGAACACCTCATCTACATAGGATCTAAGCTAGCTGAAGACATCAAAAACCCTCTCATCCGTTTTCTAAAACAGAACATGGAGGTATTCGCTTGGAAACAAGAAGACATGGGCGAGATCTACTCGGCAGTGATCACCCATAGGTTAAACATCAGTCCCTCCTTTAAACCGGTCAAGCAAAAGAGAAGGATTTTTGCCCTAAAAGACATGACACGAAGAGGTCGCGAAGCTCCTCCAAGCAAATGCAATCAGAGAGGTAGAATATCTTGAGTGGTTGGCCAACGTTGTTCTCGTCAAGAAGCAAACGGAAAGTGGCGGCTTTGCATCGATTTCACATATATCAACAGGGCTTGCCCAAAAGATAGCTTCGCTCTACCTCAGATTGACCTCATAGTGGATGCCACGACCGGTCATGAACTCCTCGTACTTTTACTGGACGCTCTCGCTAAACGACACATGAACCCAACCCACCAAGAGAAGACTCTCATTCACACCGGGCAAGGAACCTACTATTATCGAGCGATGTTTTTGGACTCGAAGAACGTGTGGCTTTCACCTACCAAAGGTTGGTAACAAAGGTGATGTTCGCAAAAAGCAAATTGGAGCATCTATGGAGGTATATATAGATGACATGTCGTAAGATCGCAAAGGCCGAGCTCCACATAACCCACTTTAGCAAGGCATTCCAGTCCCGTGCTGGCAATATGAAGTTAACCCCGTACCCAAATGCGCCTTCGTAGTCTCCTCGTCGGAAGTTCTTAGGTTTTATAGTCAACAGCCGAGGAATAGAAGCAAACCTAGACAAGATAAAGGTCATGCTCAATATGCTGCCACCTTCAAACGTTAAGGACATTCAACGCCTGACAGGAAGAATAGCTGCACTGAGCCGCCAGGTTCAAGGTGTTTGACAAATGTCACCTTTAGGTTCTGAAAGGCCTTCCTGCTGGGATGCACACCGCAAGGAGTATACTCAAACCCACCCGAGCCTCCCCCTCGCTCTAGCAAGCCTTCGAGGAGAACCTCACTCTTACCCGGGCCTTCGCACTCTCAACTAGTGCCGCCTTGGTCGTAGAACGGACAGGGTGCAACAACCGCCTTACTATTGTAGCCGAGCCCGAGAGGAGCAGAGAGGTATCCAAAGATGGAGAAGTCGGTCCTAGCTGGTAACTACATCCGTAAAACTTCGACCTTACTTCCCAATCTCATACCGTCGGTCTTAACCCGAATATCCGATAGCGTATATTGCTTAAAAACTTTAAACCCTAGAAGGCCATAAAGTGGGCCATGTGAGCCGAGTGAGTTCAACATCGTGTAATAAACCAAGGACAACGGGTAGTGCTAAGAAATCTTGGAAGATTTCATCATGGAATTCACCTGCCAGAAGTCTACGAAGCTACCCAACTCGACGCCCGACTCCCATCCGAGATTATCCGTGGACTGCCCCTTAATGCCCACAAGCGGTGCAGGTCGATCCCGACCTCCAAATGGATACAAATGTGGAATACACGCTTAGATTCGGCTTCCAAGCCTCCAATAACGAGGCCAAATATGAGGTTGTCATAGCTGGACTTAACCTCGCCCACTCCATGGAAGCAGATCAGTTGGAAGTGAGCAACGACTCCTAATTGGTGGTAAAACAAATAGAGACTCCTACAAAGCCGTAGGCGGCATGATCCTATATCTCAAGAAGGTGCAAGAATTGCTTAAGAAGTTCATACGAAGTTCAAAGGTCAAATAATATGTACCAAGAGCGTAGAATTCTAAGTCAAGTTTCGCAAACCGGCAACAAATTTCACAAGAAGACTGGGTAAACCGATACTTGTCGAACACCTCCCAACCCCTCGTAAAGCATCGACAAATGTATAAGTTTCCCCCGCGATGTCCGAGCCGAAATGGGATTTGACCCCATCTAGGATTACTTAGTGGAAGGTACATTACCGAGCTACCTAAAGGAGGCATCCAAACTCAGAGCAAGGTCGGCAAGATTCACCGTTCATCGAGGGACCCTTTATAAATGAGGTTTCTCTACGCCCATTCTGCGCGTGAGGAGCGAAGATGCCAACTACATACCCAAAGTGGTACACGAAGGCATCCGTGGGCAAACTAAGACGGAGCCCTCGACCTAGCGTGAAAAACCTTAAGGCAAGGGTACTACTGGCCCACAATGCTCAAAGACGCGACATAATTGGTTAGAAAATGCAAAGCTTGTCAGGAGCATGCCAAGATCTCTCATCTCCCATTTGAGCCGACGTCGCCAAGCCGCCGGCCTTTTCAGCCAGCTTCTGGGGCTAGATATATTGGGACCCTACCCATCTGGAAGGCCAATGCAAGTTTATCATTATGGTTGTGGACTATTTATCAAATGGGCGAGGTCGAAACCTCGTGAATAATCATGTAATTGTATGGTACGTGAATTTCGCCTCATGCCTCTATAATATGTGTCTGTGGATTCCGAGGTCCCTATGTCCGATAATGAAAATACTGATAATCCTAAGTTTAGGGATTTTTGCGCCGAGCTTGGAATCAAGAACTACTACTCATCCCCAGCTCATCTCGCAGTCTAATGGGCAAGCAGAGGTCACTATAAGGACTCTCAAGGCAGCGCTGAAAACTAAATTGGAAGATCTAAAAGGAAAATGGGTAGAGTACCTCCCCAAGGTGTTATGGGCAATACGTGAATCACGTGTGGTCAGCAACCTCAAAGAAACCCCATTTGTCTGCCTTTTATCACAAGCAAAGAGTCTTACCGAGGTTGGATTACGCAGCATAACCGCCTCAAGGAGGCTAAAGAGCCATTGT
Organism: Tetrastigma voinierianum; assembly: GCA_016808115.1. NCBI lineage: Eukaryota > Viridiplantae > Streptophyta > Magnoliopsida > Vitales > Vitaceae > Tetrastigma > Tetrastigma voinierianum. Next base: position 221,432 of record JAEQBH010000968.1, read on the forward strand.
GTGAGCTACAGCTTAGGAGCCTAGTAGCTCAGATTACAGAGCATAACTACTCATGGAGGGCCAAGTAGCCATGGAGCCATGTAGCTCAGGAGCCTAGTAGCTCAAATTACAGAGCATAACTACTCAAGGAAGGCCAAAGAGCCACAGAGCCATGTAGCTCAAGAGCCCAGTAGCTCAGATTACAGAGCATAACTGCTCAAGGAGGGCTAAGTAGCTACGAAGCCATGTAGCTCAGGAGCCCAGTAGCTCATTTTTTCAAAGTTTAATTGCTCAAAAAGGAAGAATAGCCTAGAAGGATTGCAAATTACAGCCATGTAGCTCAGAGCCCAAGAGGTTTCGTATTACAGAGTTTAACCGCTCAAAAGGCCTCAGCCCAGACCCCAGGTAGCTCTGTCAGTTAAGTACCGGGGCATAACAGAGCTGCAAAACAAATTGGCAAAACAATAAAAGGAGCAATAAAATTAATCGATGAATCTTTGTATATCAACGAAAAGTCAAGGTTAGAAGCGATACAAAAATCCCAGGCTCCGCGCTCTGATATTGCAAGGTTAAAATAAAAATCCTAGGCGCCTAAAGTCGGGCCCTGACTTGCGGAAGTAAAGGGGTCAAAAGACGGAGCCCCAACGGATGGGGCAGAAGAGCTAGCCTCTGGAGGAACCCGAAGATCATCAGGCAAGGGATCACGATCAAGGGCCCAGCACTTCTAGCGACCACGCTACCTCAACCTCGGAAGCAAATCCTTCTACCTCCTCATCAAAAAGCTGGATGTTGAAATCTAAGTCTGGGAAAGCTCGGGAAGCCCTGCGTTGGAAGGCAAGCCACCCGAAGCCTACTGGGCGCAAATTCCGTCTGAGCTCGCCATCACTTCGCTCCGGTTAGCCAAAGCCTCATGCCTCTCAAGGTCCATCCAAAGCTTGCCGAGCTCCGCTGCTGCTCCACCTGAGTTTCCAACCAACGTATTCTGGGCAACCCGGTCCAACGTCGCTACTTTGGCGCATTGTCACCCTTGATAGCCTGCCAACTCTCTCCGGTCACTGAGCTCAAGGTCTTCGGAGACCTTCACGTCCTTCCGGGCCTTCTTTTCTTTATCCTCGGCCCGCACCCTCACCGTCGAAGCATGCTTTAGGTCAGACCTGTGCTTCACAAGCTCCTCAGTCGGGTCCCTTATCTAGGCTAGAAGGTCGGCCCTCTCGAGGTCGTGAAGGAAACCTTAGCCTTATAAACTTTTTGTCAGCCAAGTGAGCCTCTGCAGTATAGGCCGACCTCCTTGCCGCATCTTCAAGGTATAGCCACCTACCTAAGGACAAGAAAGAGTCCGTTAACAAAACTGAAACAATAAAGAAAAGGATCGGCAGAGGCGCTTACGCACAAGGCCTCAAGCAAAAGAGCTAGAGCCTCTCAACCCGACAAAGTTTTCCACCTTCCTAAGGCTCCAATCGCGAAAGATGGAGGAAACAACCCCAACGGTGAGCTCCACATGAGAAAGCAGAGAGTCCTCACCCCCTACAACACTGGGGAAGGATCACTCAAATCATCCAAGATACAGGAGGGGCGAGGCGCCCGTAGATGGGACCTCAAACCGAAATAGGAAGAACCTCCAGTGGGGCCCACTACCTTCCCAAAGAGCTCCTGGGCCTGAGCAATGGATGGTGCGGTTATGAGGCCCCCACCTTAAGATCTTACCTGAGCAGGGGGCAAATTTCTTTAGGGGAAGCCTCGAAGTTTTCCTCTTTACACTCCTTTCTCTTTGCCAAGACTCAAAGTGGTCCAAGCTCTCCTCGAGTAGGCTTCGCATAAAGGCTCCAAAAAACGTGGCTAAGAGGACTTTGAGACAGGGGTGTGCCAAGGCTTCAGCGACTAAACGAGTAAGGTCTTAGGAAAGGAAGCTGGGCAGCCCGCACTAGATGCTCGAATATCCGAATCTAATGAGCCTCGGAATAGCACAAAGACTTAACCAGCTTCCGCTTCACCTCTTTGTCTTTAGGACTGAGACCGGGCCGAACACCTTAAGGCCACTTGACCAAGCCAATGTTAGAAATATCATATAGCCTTTGAAAACCAGGCCAAACCAAAGCAAAGGGGAGCTCAATGAAGGTTCTCAAGAGAGAGAACCCACTGGCCGGAACGCCAAGTGTGTCCTCCCGGTCAAAGGGATTGTACTCCTAATGACGACCACTGACAAAAAAACAACGTTCCTTTTAGTACTTATAATAATATGTTCAAAATAATCAACTCGGGCTGGAGTCGCTGTAGATATAAAGAAATCCTTCAACGACCTCCTTTATGCTGAAGAAGTCTAAGAGCAGGGCTTTGCTGGGAACACCCAGGCCTCTGTCCCTAAAAATGACTAGCAGCCCTACCAGAAAACCCTAGAAGTTTGGGGAAAGTTTGAGAAGGCGTATGACAAATTGCCGCATAACCTTTTATAAAGGATGTAAAGGAAGCCGGAGGCCATTCTCGAACGCCACCTCTCAAAAAAGCACACCATCTTGCACTTGAATGACGAGGTCGCGAGACGTCGTATACAAACCTGACCCCAAACGGGGCCACACTGGGCTATAAAAAGATCTCACTGGCTATGAAGGTTCAACTTAGGCCTACGGCCCGCCCCGCTTAGATATCGATTTCACTAATTTTTCCCTTACCCTTATCCAAAGGGAAAGGAGGTTCCCCTGGGGCAACCCGATGGACCACCATAGCCAAACTGTCGGACTCACCACCCATCCGCCTAGAACTAGACACCCCAGTGGAATTACTCCCTATACTCAAAATAGAAGTACGACCAGGACCCATGGAGATATGTAGGGCAGAACAAGGAAAAAAGAAATCGAAGAAATAATGCAGAACCTCAACCAAGCAGCCCTAAAACCTCGAAAGACTTCGAACCTAAAAAGACAAAGAAGAAGAAAAAGACTACATCCCAGAATCGTGACGAGAGGGACAACCCCCCAAGCGAAAGAACTCACCAAAATTATCCCCGAACAATGGCCGATTAAATTTCAAGAAAAAGAAAGCCCAAGCTTTGTAGAGGCAAAAGTCAAGAATTGTGGGAACACAAGTGCAAACGATTAGAGGACGTTTCTAAGGAAGCTAGAAGACACAGCTGAAATGAGTGCGAAAAATCGGAAGCCACTGGCCATCACAAGACGTTGGACTCCGCTTACAAAGCCCTAATCAAACCCCTCCCCCGAGTAGCCACGTGAGTCACACCTGACCCTAAGACAGATACCTCGCTAATACTCGCGAAGGTCAAAGGCCGTGGGCAAATCGATCGGGTTTGAAATAATAGGCGCGTAGGCCCAGGACACGAGCCTAAATGTTAGGCTTAAGAGGAGATTAAGGAGTAGGTCTAGTATCAGAGCTTGGCCCTTGGTGACATCCCCCAAACACAGGCCCAAAACGAGGGCCCAATTCACCCTTTCAAAAGGTTGGTAATATAATCAGTCCAAAGAATTCGTATTAAAGGAAAATACCCAATTTCCACCAATTATGGAAATAGGATATTCCCTAATTATTGCCATCAATTATCCCTTATTAATCGGTTACGATAAGGAAAGATAATCCCTCACCCAATGGGAAAACACTATCATCATCCAACTAGGAAATTTATCATGATCACCCATTATAAATACCAGGCCACCCCATCGGTGAAAGGTACGCACAAAAATTCATGCCCTAAGTGTTTGATCTTCCACAGAGAACTATCAGGCATTTGAGAGCACCACGCGATCCCCGCCAACCCTTTTGTTTCTATTTTTGCAGAGAGCCCTGGCTACCTCAACGCCGCCGTTGATCCACCCTAGTGTTTCAACCTAGCTTTTGGTTGAAAAAGCATCACGGCTATATAAATTAAGTAATCTTAACAGTTTTCTTGGTCCTTTGCTGATTCTAACACCTAAAATGAATTTTTCTGTAAACTCATTCTTATATCCCATCCTCCTCATGATTCAAGAGCAAAAAGTTCCACTACAAACAAGTATTTTATCTTAGCAAAATCTCCTATAAATAAAATACTTGGATCGTAGTTCTAAGAGAGACAATTACCAAAAAATTTAGACAAAGTTTTAAACTTTTTGATTTTGAATTATTTTACACCCTCATGAATATCTTTACTGAACCCCAATATCCTCGTTTGGTAGTCTTAACAAAATTTATAAATTGATTTAAAAGGATAAAGCTCCTAATTTATAACCCATCATGTCTAGCTCATGTGGTAGAGATTTCAACGTTTTAAAAGGCAAGGGCATAGGGAAAGGCGAGTCCCGGTTTCGAGTCCTAGTGAGGACAATTTACTATATAGTAACTAAAGTATTTAGATTTAAAAATGTTTCTAATTTATAATATTTTAAGTCAAATGAATATAAAACAACTATGAAGAAGATATGTCAATGAGTTATGACTAATGGTTAATGGGCTGGGTGATAGGAATGGACCAACTCAGTTTCCGAGAATAGAATCTTCCAACAATATAATGCAAAGTGAAATAGATGTCATAAACAACAAAGATGTCCACTTAAATGGAAATGTAAGAATTTTAAATAATGGTACACTTACTCGAATGATTCTCAATATTTAACCCTTTAAAGAATAATAGCAGGAGATAATGAGCCTAAATATAGACATTGTATAAAAGCCAATTAGTTGTTGAATACATATTTAACTAATTATTATTCATTTAATATAATGCCACGATATAGAGAGGTATATGGGTGATCCAATCAATTACCTGATTGAAAGGAAATGTCTTTGCGTACACTACATGAGAATGGATATCTTAGTGATTTTGTTTTTGCTATTGAGCATATGGAAACATATTTTTTAATATATATCTAAAAAAAAATAATAAAACTAATTTATAAAATGTAAAACTGTAATAGAAAATAGAAATTTAATTATATTTTAAAAATTATTTATTTATTTATTATTTTGGATTTGGGAACATAAAAGGTTAATTCACTTTCTTAAAAATAATTTTTAATTTTTTTCTACTCTTCCTTTTTCCCATAATCATCCCAAAAAAAGCTGCATGGAAAGTTGAAAAGTTTTATGAACTTTGGAAGTTGAAAGCGGGGTGAAGTTTTAAATGAAACATAGGGAAGTTGAATAGGTGGGCAAATAAATTTCTTTAAATAGTATGATGCTTAAACTTATTCATACCTGTTTCAGTCTCCATTTCTTCACAAAAACTTCCGGTAAATATATGCTTCTTTAAAGAAAGAAAATCTGTTTTTCATGACTTGGTCTGGTACATGTTATCTTTGTTTGCATATTATTCATGCGTAATGTTTGAATTTCCTTACATTAAATCATGCAACATTGTTTTCTCTCATTTTCTTAGATGGAGGGAGGAAAATGGGAAGATCTAAGCACAGATCTTCTGGTTGATATCTTTAATAGAGTTGGAATGGAGTCATTACTGTTGTATGTTCCCTTGGTATAAAGCTAGCCTCAATCCAATGTGCTGGCAACATCTTATTTTTCCTACATCTTACTTCAAACTTCATCAAATATTAAATGAGATGTTAGAAAGGTTAGAGATGAAAAATCAAGAAGACTTGTCCTTCACTGCATTTGTCAAATTCATTGTTAACCGTAGTTGTGGAAATGCTACAATCATCAAACTCCCCAATTGCTGCACTGAGGAGGCATTAGAGTATGTTGCAAAACAGTAAGGCATCTCTACTTCTACATTATTATATTTAAAAAAAAGTTATCCTTTTCACTTTAGTTCAACAAAACAATTATTACTTTTTAATAAGCCTTTGATTGAAATCTGTATAGTAATAGGAAAGAAGTACAAGGAAAATGATTTTTTTTTCTGTTTTATTTTTATCTTGAAAATATAAAGAATATAAAAAATATAATCAAAATTTATTAAAATATTATGTATATAAATATTTTTAGTCCAACATATAGAAAACAAATAAAAGAAAACAAATAAAATGACTTTGAATAAATATATATAATTAATTTATTAAATTTTAACCTTTTTTTTTATTTTTCTCCAAAATATTTTCTTTATACTTTATTTTTATTTTTCTCTTTATTTTCTTTTCTTAGTACTTTTTGACTTCCAAATGAGCCTAAAATTTCTCATAATTCCATTAAAGTTGCTTCATATGAAATGAAATCTGATGTGTAGGTGTCCCAGATTGAAAGCTTTCGATGGAGGTTCATATGACGAACTTACCAACTCTGTCATTCAAAAATTTATATGCAAGTGGAAAAATTTGGAGATGCTAACACTAGGGAAATATCACTTGAAAGAAATAGTAACACAGATCGGACTTCAATGCAACAACTTCATTTCTCTATCAGCTCCATTTAATTACTTTGGGAAAGATGAAGCATTTGCCTTGGTTTCTTCACTTCCAAAACTTAAATACTTGGATCTACATGGAGGAACCTTAGACAAGGAAGCTGTTGTGATGATATTACAGGGTTGTAAACAACTTGTTCATTTAGACGTTAGTAGTAGTTTTGGTTTCAATGAAGATGATTTTGAGATATTAGAGCTTGCTTCATATATTCCCTCCATCTGTCAAGGTTCTTACGTAAAACCAGATTGGCCATATGCTGATTATGCAGTTGATCATGATGACTTAGATTATTATACAGATTATTACGATTACGATTTATGGTAATCTATTTGAGGATATATGAATACAGGTGTTCTAGTTTGCTAGGCAATAGCCCCTCTGAAGAACTCCTATTTTTCCCTCTTTGTATGATGTAAGAAGAATTATGATCTCAGTCTAAAAATTGAACAACGTATATTTATTATGTTTGACTTCTATCTGTAATTTTCTACCCATTTGTTGATTTGTTGTCTAGATCAATCATGCATGAGCAATGTTCTATGATCTACTCAAACTTTAAAATAATTTAACTTTTAAATTCATTATTAATTACATTTAAAAATGCATTAGTAATTGAATTAAAAAATGCATTATTAGTCCACAATCTTAGCTCAGTTGGTTATAACATCAATGTTAAAATAGTTGGACATTTGAGGGGATGGTTTTGAGTCTCATTAGAGGCAGTTTACTAAATTGTATTACGAAGTTATTAGCTTTAAAAAAAATGCAATATTAAGTTCTAAGAAAAATTACTAAAAAAAAATGATTTATTATGTTTAGTCATCTTAATGAAAAATATCAAAGAAAATCAATGTAAATAAATTATTTCTAAACTTACATATCTTTAATTATTTAATCTTTATAATGATGAAATTAAAATAAATAAAATGAGTTTGAATTAACAAATAAAATAATATATAGATTTTATTTTCTTCATTTTTTTCTTTTCTTTCTTTATTTTCTTTTCCTTATGTTTTTCTTCAAGACAAAAGTACAAAATTGATTCTTTTGCACAAGAACTAAAAAATAAAGAAACGTTAAAATAAGATGTTTTTTTGGTCTAGTTTATTGCATAATGAATTACAATGCACACCAAAAGAATTAGTTGTTTACAATGAATTTTTCATACAAAACAAAATAGAAAAAAAACCCTCAGTAGCTCTTTTGGTACAGAAGAATACATATCTATAATAGACTAGATAAAATGAAGAAATTTATTTAAAATAAATAAATAAGTAAAAATCATACATTATTTGAAACAAATTAAGTTTTAATCTTAAAACGATTTACAGAAAAAAATAAATATAAAAGAAAACTAGTTTTTCCATAATTATTTTGAAAATAAGAGATTTTTTTGGAAATATGAAGAATAAGCTAAAATTTGAAATATATACAAATGATATATGTTTAAATTGATTGTCATATTCAAATTCTCAAATAAAACGTAATTCAATTTTAGAAACAACTTCAAACATAAACTATTAGTACAAAAAAAACTTATTTTTAAAACATTTTCAGACACTCAGTCATAAAAAATTTGAATTTTCATTGTCTCTTTTTTTTTCCCATAATCATCCTAAAAAAAGCTGCATCGGGAAGGTGCAAAGTTGTATGAACTTTGGAAGTCGAAAGGGCCAAGTTTTAAACGAAAACACATATAGGGAAGTCCAAAAGGTGGTTAAATAAATCTTTAATTAGTTAGATTCTTAAACTGATATTTACCAAATCCATTTTAATTAAATTCAACTTCATCAGAAAAAAAAAGAAGGTAACATGTCTCTTTCAAAGAAGAAAATATGTGTTTCATCAATTGAGCATGGATCTCTAATCTTTGTTGCATTTAGTTTCAATTTTAATCGGTACAATAAATCATAAAAAAAATTTTTCTTTCATTTTCTAATATGGAAGGATGAAATGGGAAGATCTAAGCAAAGACCTTTATGTGGATATCTTTAAGAGAGCTGGATTAATGGAGTCATTGCTATTGGATGTTCCTTTTGTATGCATGTAAAACTTGGGAAAAATTCAATTTTTCTGAAAAAGGGTAAAACGATAATTTTGGTTGGAAACCAGAAATTTTCTAGATCTCGAATGACGAAACGGACTTCACCATTGAATTTTTCTCAAGAAATCTAGTTACCTTGTCGAATTTCGTCGAATTATGAGATAGTCAAAATATTTTTACAATTTTCTGGGTGATAAGTAATCAATGACTCAAGGGATGAGATTTTTACGAAAATCTTGTCGAAATGGATTAAGCTAGTTCATTTAGGAATAAATTGAACCGGGAATAAATCAATTGTTTTATGCGTAAACAGAATTGATTAAGAGATGGACACATGGCGCAATGTGAGCCATGTATCCAAACTTAAAAAAAGAAAAAGGAAAAAAAAAAAGAAAAGAAAAGAAAATCAAGAAAATTAAGAAAAAATGTGAGGATGACAAGTGGCAAAGGAGGAAAGAAGGGAGTTTCTCACTTTTATCCATTCGTAGGACAAATAAAAGAAAAAAAAAAAAAAATAGAAATGAAAAAGAAAAGAGAAAAAGGAAAATGAAAAAAAAAAGAAATGAGAAGGAGAGTAAACAAAAGGAATTCGGTGGATAAGAATGAGAGGAGGAGAAAAAGAAAAAAGAAAAAACAGAAGGGGAGGAGAGAAAGAAAATGGATTTAGGGTGTCATAGCTTAGTATAAGAGCTTAGGTAAATGAATACCTAGGGCTCGATGGGCATGGGTTTAGATCATGCATCCATTGTGCATTTTGATGAATAAATATGTGTGATATGTGCATGATATGGTGTCATATATTGTAAATCATATACTTGGTAAATAGTATATGGGAAATAAGTATAATGTATGAGTTAGTGGTGACATATAATTCACTAATTGAGTAAAGAGAAAGATACCTCAATTTACTATTTGATCATGTAGATGACAAGTCGGTGAAGAGGATCAGGGCTCCACCGCGAGGCACTCCATCTTATGTTTGATCGAAGAGCCTTTGTCGAGGCTATTATGGGTGTCGCAGCCTACTACCATCGCACAGTTACGCAAATAATATAAATAAGTAACTTCCAACGGTTTACAGCACATCATCCTCCGACATTCATCGGGGGAGGGGATCCAGTGGTAGCTGATCATTGGTTCTGACAGGTTGAGAGGATTTTGGAGGCTATGGAAATTACCTCCGATGCTACGAGGATAAGGCTAGCCATCCTAAGCATATGTGGTGAATCCCCATATATGGTGGGATTTGCCACAGCCTCACTGATCCGAGACGATGACACGGGGAGAGTTCTCAGAGCTCTTCATGGATAAGTTTTTCCCAAAGATCTCGCTAGGGCATGCAAAAGCTGTGGAGTTCCTCAGTTGGAAACAAGGAAGTATGGATTGCGTTTCAGGGCACATAGCCAAGTTCACCAATTTGGTATGTTTCGTAGATGATTATGTAGCCATAAGCGTGGCCAAGGCGAAGTTTGAGGATGGCCTCTAAGTTGTCCATCTAGGCAGATCAGATTCCTCCAACAAGACATAGACTCTATTGTCGATGGCCATGGCCATAGAGTAGGGATAGAGATGCACGAGCATCCGAGATGCAGGTGCTAGTGGCAAGAGGAAGGAGGACCAACCTTCTTCTAGTTCGGGAAATAAGCAAAAGACTTCTATCCCACAAGGATTTCAGATACGGGACCACGGTTGTAAGGGCCAAGGCCACTCAGCCTAAATACCAACCGCTAAGTATACCTACTGCCATAAGCCTAGAAATGTGAGGTAGGTTTGCCCTCATAGGCAAGGATCCCAGGGTTCCGGGACAACACAATCCCAATCATCGTTGGACAAAGCGCGGACACAGCTTCTCGCTCTTTTTCTCACCCTAATGCAGGAGGCCAGAGGGGAATTTCAAGATTACCCTGTGGTGTCAGATAAGCACCTTCTTCTGATACGTACAGCCCAAGAGGCCGTGTGGTGGCGGGCCGAGGTCGAGTACGAGCCCACAGCCGACTTCAGGCCTAGTGGGCGTGTTTGATGATCACACCACAGACGAGCTAGTTGGATCGCCTGCTATACAGTGTATGTTTCTACTATCGCTCCTTATGGGCAAAAAATATTGTTTGATTCTAGTATAGCATTCTTGTTAATGATCTAGTGTGGATGTTTTTTGGGGCTTAGAGGTAGAGACCCTGGAAAAGTCAGCATGTGAGTTCCTCCTCCCTTAGGACCAAGGTGAGGATTGAATGATATAAGCAAGATTGTGAGTTAGAGATCTCAAGGATTCTACTCACGGTGGACCTTCGGGTGATGGAAATATCGAATTTCGATGTCATTCTCAAAATGGATCGGCTTGACTATGACACTAACTCATTATCGACCGTGATCGTAGGGAGTTAATTCCCCACACACAAGACAGGATTTGTGTTATGTTTTATGGAGATAAGCATGACGCTTTACCTCGTGACCGTATACTGACTCAAGGTAATGTGATTAATTCTGATGGGTTGGCTAGCAAGCCTTACCTTGGAGGACGAGGTGAGACAGGATTTGGGTTTACCTTGGTTGGTTTGTGAGTATGAGGATGTTTTTCTGGAGGAACTACGGCGATTACCTCCGCACAGGGATGTAGACTTCGTTATTGAGTTACACCTTGGTACGTCGCCCATCTTCTTATGACTTTCATAGGATGGCAATTCTTGAGTTGTAGGGAACTCAAGGTCCAATCAAAGTAGTGAATTGTTGGACAAGGCTCTATAGACCGAGCACTTTGCCATGGCTCGTTCTATTCGACCGTGCATTGGCTATCGAAGTCGAATGTAAAGCCACATCGTAAGAATCGCATCCATTATATTCAGGATTGATGACTGGCTTTATTCAACAAAGGCGCGAGTCTACTCAAAGATAGACTCAGATTCATGCGCTATCATCTAATGTGAGGGTTAAGGAGTCTAATATCCCTAAGACAACGCTAGGACGGTATGGGCATTTCTGAAGCGATAAAGGATGCCTTTCGTCGACGAATGCTCAAGGCAAAGATTCATGGATCTCATGCATAGGTATTTCCCATTTGGATCATTTGTATTGGTCTTTGTTGACGACATCTTGATCTACTCCTACCCGAGGAGGAGCATGAGATCACTGAGGATTGTTCTCCAGCACTCGTGACCATCAAGCTGTGTATGCTAAATCTCAGTAGGCGCAGTTTTGGCCATCGAGGTGAAATTATTAAGACACGCGTGTCACTCTGTGTCAGACTCTAGAAGGTTGAGGTAATGTTATGAGTTAAAGTGAGGCCAGTTAGTCTCGAGATAATGAGTTTAGAATTAACGGGGTACTATAAGAGGTTCATTGAGGATTTCTCCCAACTAGCAACACCTATGACTAGATTGACCCGGAAAGGGGTCAAGTTCGAGTAGAATCACCTGTGTGAGAAGGCATTCCAGGAGTTGAAAGGGAGGCTTGCTTCAGCTCCTATTCTAATAGTCTTGGAACAGGGATAGAGGTACACGGTGTATTGTGATGCCTCTAAGGATGGACTGGGATGTGTTTTGATGCAGTCTGGGAGGGTGGTAGCTTATGGTTCTAGACAGCTAAAGAATCATGAGCAGAATTACCCTACACATGACCTGGAGTTGGCGGCCATAGGCTTTGCCTTAAAGATTTGGCGCCATTACTTGTATGGTGAACAGTTTAAAGTATTTTTATGCCACAAGTGTCAGAAGTATATTTTCACACAACGAGGCCTCAACATGAAACAACGTAGATGGATGGAGTATCTAGGGAATTATGACTTCACTTTGCATTACCATCTTGGTAAGGCAAATGTAGTGGCGATGCCTCTACCTAAGTCATGGGGAGTACCGCTAGTGTAACTTCTGAATGGCGATGTTTCGAGACTATGAGACAATGACCATCAGATAGCTGATCATGCCTGCTGAGCACAGAGCTATGACTACGCCTATCCTTACCAGTAGAGTGATTGAGTCCTATGGGCGTGATTGCAGATATCGCCCATTAGGACCGCACATTCATGTAATGAAATAGCGCGACCCATCCACAAAAGATGGTAGTCTTCGTATAGGGACCCCAATCGACCGAGATCCCCGAGAGAGAGAAATATCCTTTAGAGAGTTCCATCGCTTTTGTTTTGTCAGAACCTGTGTGGCACAAAGATGTACCAGATCTTCGCGCTAACATTACTGAGCGAATGAAGTACATTGAGATTTTATCTCACTATGTCTCAATGCGGTCAGCAGGTCAAGGCTAAGCATTAGAAGCCAGTAGGGCTACTTCAGCCATTAGAGGTAGCAGAGTGGAAGTGGGAGCACATCACGATGGACTTTGTGACCCACTTGCCATGGACACCACTAAGCATGACGCCAGGTGGGTGATCGTGGACCTGGCCACTAGCAAGACATTTTCTAGCAAAGCATGGATTTAATCTTCACACTAGAGGAATTCTACCAGTTGTATCTTCGAGAGATTTTCTGGTTACATGGAGTGCTAGTCTCTATAGTATCGTATAGGATCCTGCAGTTTTACGACACACTTTGGGAGAGTTTCAAAAGGCTATATGGGATGAGCTAAGAGCACCGCTTCATCCATGGCATCGGGACGGTCAACCTGAGAGAACTGCATAGGTTTTAAAGGACATGATGCAAGCATGCGTTGTAGATTTTACGGGTAGCTAGGAGGAGCCCTTGCCCTTAGTGGAATTCGCCTACAACAATTGTTATCAGGCGAGTATATAGGTGGCACCCTATGAGGCTTTATATGGGAGCCCATAATCCCCTCACTCTGCATGATGTGAGAGCATTCCATTATTGGTCCTGGATTCGATTCGAGACAAATCTTCTTGAGAAGGTGGGATTTGATTTAGGGTGCCTTCCTCACTACGTAGCCGACGTAAGAGCTATGCTTGATGCATCTGCCAACCCTCTGTAGTTTAAGACGGGTGGGATCACATCTTCTCAAGGTGATGCCTAAGAGAGAAGTGTCCGTATTCTAAGCAGTTTAGAGAAACTAAAGGTCGAGGTATTATCTAGCCCTTCGAGAGGTACCAAGAGTAATGGGCACAAATTCTTGTATATCGATCACGCTACCACTAGTTTATCAGTGTCCATGAGGAAATCACATGCCTATGTTCCTATATACCTAGATCCAAATTTCATGTAAAGTGGATCGTGGAAGAGACATCGTTGATAATCGATGGGACCCTGTAGCAGAATCTTTCTAATGCGCATCTTGGATTGTCGGGATTAGGTTTTTCAATGCAAGATCGTGCGGCTAATGAAAGTGTTGTGGCAACACCGAGATTTTGAAAGTGGCCTCTGGGAACGCTAATATGACGCGGGCCACCTATCCTTCTTATTCGAGGATGAAGGAAGCATTCAAAATTTGAACTAGGAATAAATATTAGATATGTATGTGTTTGTGTGTAAAAGTGTCGTGAATTTTAGGGATGAAAGTCCTGTTATGGGGAAGAATGTAAACCAGAAAATCTTAATTTTGAAAAGGGTAAAATGAATTCTTCTAGCTTGAACCTAAAATTTTCTAGATCTCGATGATGAAACTGACTTCATTTTTGAACAAGCCCATGGAAATCTGGCTTGATCTGTATCGAATTTCGTCGAATCTCCAAGACAATAAGAATTTCCACGCTTTTCGAGTACTGGCTGCCTGTTTGGCGATTACACGGTATGACTGGGCGTGGATGCTACATGACACCCAGATGGCGCAGCGCACACTCATGTGTAGTGACACATGACATTTGATATGAGCCATGTCAAATGGAAAAAAGAAAAAAAGAAAAAAAAAGGACCATACTTATGGATACCCAACCCAGCCTCTAGGTAATCGCTTACTCCAGTTCTGATATTCGTCGTGACGCCCAACCCTGGTCCCATTGACAACCACCAACCCGCTGAATTCTTGTGGATTTCAGACCCGATACTACACTGTTGTGTCCCATTTATAGGATTCACATTATCAAAATCGCAGAGTCTCCTTGTTCTGGGAGCTCTACCCAAAGATACAACCCTATATAATAAGATAATCATAACCCATCCGGCGCCCCAACATAAAGTAGTATCGACCACACATGGTCTATCCGTCCATATCCCCAATATACATCCCTTTTATCTGTAACCCATTCATTCATTTAATTTAAACATGAGAATAAAACACTTATATATGTTTCATGAAGGAGTCCAATGGCACTCTCTTACCATAATTACATACCCAACTATTTAGACAACAAATCCTAAAATAATTTAGTTACAATTTTTTAATACAAAATACTTTTACTAAAGGTTATCAAGGCCACATCTACTCTCCTTCATAATCACGACCGCTTGAGTCATTTTCTCCCTTCGTGACAATCCTCACCTCGAAAGGGTCCTAAGATCTGCAAACAACGCCCAAATAAAATTCTCTTAAGGTGCGCTACTCCCGCCAAAATGCATTTTCTCGAATGAATTGTGGCTCACGATTGCATGCTACTCGCATTATTTCAGGCAGAATAGCCTCTGATAGAGATTTTTTCTTTAGCTTTATGTCTAATCTGCACTCACTCGTGAGTTCATCCATTTTGATGGTTCTCAAATGTTTTTAGTATCTTAATTTATTGTTTTCGTGCTCTTTTCTATTTTTCAAAAAAAGAAAAAAAGAAAAAAGAAAGGAACCAAATGTGTTTTCCTGGCCCTTTTGGGAACAAAAAACAAATTTCAAAAACTATAACCAAACAAGACTTAAAATTTCCAAAATCTTTGGGATCAAATTAGATGTTTCATGGAGCAATCCAAAGACAAGTGATTGAAAATTTCCAAATTTTTTAAGAAAATTCCTACTTGATGAAAGAACTTTTGAAGGAAAAATATATATTTAAGGTCAATATGTTCATCACTTCATGAATATAATATCATGATTTATAATCGTCTGATGTGGATCTTGCAAATTAATATTCCACATTCATATACTAGCAAAGGAACAAAGGGAGTATGTGTTACAAATTAATGCAATTATAAGATTATAAAAATCATATTTAGATAAAAGTCAAAACTTAGAATGTCTCAAATTCTTATTTAATGTTAATTTTTTTATAAAATACTTTATAGAATAATTATTAGTTGTTATATTATTATAATATTAGGTATTCTATATATAAAGAAAACATTTAGAATATCCTTATAAATATTATATCGCAAGTGGAAAAAAAATAAAGATTTGGCAGCAAATATAAGGGTTTATGAGATTGAGATGAAGTAAAACGATCACATTAGCTAAAAGTCATAAACCTTGAAAAGTAAAAATTAAAAAGGAATATACATACTTAATAAATACACGCCCTAAGAAGAAGAAGAAAAACAAAGATAACCCAACTTTGTTATCTATAACCAATGGCTTTGATTAAATTAATTACATTCAAAAGTTTGAATTTACACAACCTATACATGGTTCATTACATTAACTGGGTACCTTTTTTTTTTCTTATTGGTAAATATTTTTTTTACAATGTTTAACAATAAAACAAGAAGATCAAATTATGACAAAGATTCTTTTGATACCAAGAACTTGTAAAATCTATTTACTCAAAAGCACGACACTTGATGCATGCAGGTTGATGGGTGTCAACCAACTCCCTAGTTTATGTAGGTAATAAAGGATTTGGGCTTGTTTTTAAAATACTTTAAAAGTTTTATAGTCCTTAAAATACTCTACTTCTCTTTATCCTTAAATGTCTACTTATTTTCCTTAAAACATTCATTTATTTTATTTAAAAAAATCCTGATAATATCATATACTTTAAAATTTCAAATAATTCAAACTTTTAGAAGATTAAAAAAATTTATAATCATAAAAAAAACAATTCTATAAAAATAATTATTTTAAGTTTTTATTAATACAAATTTTTGTATATGTTTATTAATTAATTCAAATCTTTTTGTAAATATTATTTATAATTATATGAATAATTAATTTAGGTTTTTATTAATACAAATGTTTATGTATGTTTATTCATTAGTTCAAACCTTTTTATAATCGTAAAAATAATTATTTTAAGTTTTTATTAATACAAAAAACTTTTATAGAATCACTTTTTTGAATTTCTATAAAAACGTTTATAATAGAAGCGATGTCAAGGAAAACGTTTCTTTGCCAAAGCGCTATTACAAAAAGTATAAACAAACCATAGGCGTTAGTACGCTATAGAAAATTTTATTTATATATTTTATCTTATCAAATTAGTTTTAATTTATAAATTATAATTTGATTAATTATTTAATTTTTGACTAAATATATTTTTTAGTATTTTTAAAAAATAAAATATTAATGTGAAAAAATAAAAATAAAGTGATAGTAATTTTAAAAGTAATGAAAGAAATAAATATTTAATATTAATATTCTAATTTAATTAAGTTAAATTTATTCAATAATGTAAAACAAAATATGATTATAACATTTTTATGATTTATTTAAATTTAGTAAGTTTAATTTGTATAAAAATCGATATAAAAAAGATTTGGGGGTATTTGGTTTTATTTTTATCATAGTTGGTGCTTCAATGCACCTTTACATAATCCCTTATGTATATAAAATTGTTGTACAAAAAAAATAATGCCAGTAAATATAAGTAAAAACCAATGCTATAAATATGTAAATTTGATTATTTTAAAAATATTAAATAAATTTCATTAAAAATCTTAGCACTTAAAATAAAAATTAAATGATAAGTTTAAATGAACAAATCAAAATAACATAATTTAAGAAATTCAACTAAAAATTATTAAATAATAAATATTAAATTGTACTAGATGTGATTAATAAAATGGTAATATTTAGAGCAACTCCAACGGGGAGTTGCTATCGAAGTGCCATCCACAATGCTTGCTAAAATGACACCCAAATCACAAAAAACTATGCTCCAACGGAGATGGCATCAGAGGTGGAAAAATGCCATTCGTGATTTTGGGGTGCCATATTTGGCAACTTTGGAGAGAGAGCTCAGAGGATGCAAAATAGCCGTTGATGGCTCCTGTGCATCTCAACGGCTCTCAACGGCTATATTCTATTTCAATTTCTATAAAAATACATAGATTCAAAGGGGAAAGGAACTTACCTTGAATCCGCCTTGAGGAAACCTAGCTTCCACACAGACGAGCTTCCCTGAACTGCTTGAACCACAGCCCTTGTTGTCGTTGTCGTTGTGGTGTGCGAGAAGCGAGTCGGAGAAAGGGAGGAAGAGGAAGAAAGAAAGAAGGAGGAGGAAGAGGAAGAAAGAAAGAAGGAAGAAGACGGTGGTAGCCCTTGTTGTCGTTGTGCAGAGAGTCGTTCTATGAAAGGGAGGAATAGGAAGAAAGAAAGAAGGAGGAGGAAGAGGAAGAAATAAAGAAGGAAGAAACGGTGCTTGCCTTCTTTAAATTCAAATTTTGATTTTTAAATTAAAATAGATAAATTGCTAATTTTTAAATTGATTATAAATTTTATTTTGATATATTCATTTGTATACTTTATAAATTGCTCATTCTTTAGATTGATTATAATTTTTTTAATTAATAAATTGCTCATTCTTTAAATTGACAAATTGATTTTTTAAATTTAAATTGATAAATTGATAATTTTTAATTGATAAATTGCTCATTCTTTAAGTGATTATAAATTTTATAATTGATAGATTTATTTGTATACTTTATAAATTGCTCATTCTTTAAATTGATTAGATATTTTTTTGTAGATGGATTTGCAATATGATGGTTCTTCAGCGGTTGCTTATAGGCGACACCGATTTATATGATGATACTATTCAGAGCAATCCCACAGTATTGGCGCCAGTACAAAATGAAATCGTTCCAAGATTGAGAAAATCGTAAAGGACAAAGAACTTCTCTGTACAAGAAGATAAATTAATTGTGTTTGCATGGCTTAATACGAGCAAAGATGCAATTCCTGGGAATGAACAACAAGGTGGTGCATTCTGGCAAAGAATATTGCAATACTTAGAACTTCATGGAGGCAATCATGAAGAGCGTTTTCAATCTTCTATTAAAAGTCGTTGGACTAATATAAATGCAAAATGCAGCAAATTTATCGGTTTGCATAGTCAAATTGAAAGACTCGACAAAGTGGACACACCGAGCAAAATAATGTAAGATTTAAACTTTTAATTTAGACACTAGTATGATTTGATATTTGAACTATTAACTGAATAATTTCATATGTTTTTCAGGTTGATGAAGCAAAAGAAATGTTTGCTAAGTTTATTGGAAAACCATTTCAATACAAGCATTGTTGGAATATATTGAAAATGGAGTGGAAATGGACTGATAATCTGACTAGCAATAAGAGAGCAAAAACTCATTCAACTGGTAGTCCTGCTGAATCAACTCATGTTGAATCCTGCTATTTAACTCCATATTTAGGGGATGACCTGAACCCTTGTCCACTCCCAACCTCGATAGGCCATTGGGCAGAAAACCCCGAGAAGAAACAACAAAAACAAGAGAAGCAACCCGATGTTGAAAGATCACTAGATCGTCACCACTTGTGGCATTTTGAATGAAAGAATGGAAGTGGAACAACAGTTAAGCGACACTGACAAAATTTATGCTCAACGGAGATAGCATTAGACAACATGCCAACGGAGTTAGAAATTGAAGAAAGATAGGTACAAAATTTAAATGCAAATGAGATGAAAATCATGAGGCGATACTATTGGCATGGACTGATTTGCGCATATTGGAATAACTGAAGATAGAGGTTATGAAAAGCGGGTTTTAATTTTTTAGTCATTATTTATTATGTTGCTTTATTATTTTTAATTTTTAGTCATTATTTATTATGTTACAATTGGAATTGAAAAGATAACTTGAAATTGAAATTGGAATTGAAAATACAACATGAAGTGAAATTGGAATTAAAATACAACGTGAAATTGAAATTTGGAATTAAAATACAACATGAAATTGAAATTGGAATTGAAAATACAACTTCAACTTGAAATTGATAGAGGTTATTAGTCACCATGTAGTTCCCATAAATGCTTGATAAGATCTTACTATAGTTGAGAATGAGTAACACTGTCCCTAATCTGATAATGGATTTGCATGAAGTCTTCTAATTCTGGTGTATACGCATGTGACACTTCTAGAGGCGGATTTGCATCACTTCCATCAAAGTCATTGTTACCAATATCTCCTTCGTCCTCAATGACCATATTATGCATTATTATGCACGTTTTCATAATATTTGCAAGTGTTTCTTCATCCCAAAAACGTGTTGGTCCACGCACAATTGCAAAACGGGTTTGAAGTACCCCCGAATGCGCATTTCACATCTTTTCTTCTTGGAGCTCTTGTGCTTTAGCAAAATGTTTTTTCTTCAAACCTTGTGGACATGGAATTGTTTTTACAAATGTCGACCAATTTGGATAAATACCATAAGCTAGATAATATCCCATTCTATACTCATGACCATTAATTATATAGTTGACTGGAGGAGCATGACCATTTGCTAATAATGTAAAAACAGGGGACCTATCTAGAACATTTATGTCATTTAATGAACCAGGTAGACCAAAGAATGCATGCCATATCAAAGATCGAGATGCCACAGCTTCTAAAATGATTGTTGGTTCTGACAATGACGGTATACATACCTTGCCCGCAGGTAGGACAATTTTCCACTTCAGTGCATCACGATCAATACTCCTAACATGCCCGAAAGCCACGTTGTTCCCCCGTTTGTAGCAATCGAGCAATATCGATAGTGTTTGGTGACCTCAGGTAATGGTCGCCAAACATTGCAATAACAAGTTTTACAAACCTTCTCAGACTCTCTATCGCGATTACTTTCTCCAGTGCGATGTATTCATCCACGAGAATCTGGGGTGTTAAAGTAAGTAAAATTATATAAGCAAGCGTATCTTGGAAGGACAAGCCGAGAACTCTAATGGCATACATTCTTTGGATGAAGTGGATTGTATTGTTCAACCTCGTTTTTACAATTCGAAGAGTGACTCATTCGGAACCTCCTTCGAAAAAACCTTCATATACCTGAGGGTAGCAAAATAGATCCGCGATAGAGTCTTTTGTGACCTTCAACTCTATCACGAGTAACCATTTGTGGCACGGAATGGAACCCGCGATGCCTTCTTATACGTCACGACTAAGCCCTTCGGACCTTCTAGTTCTTGACATACAAACTATATCAAGTCATCATTATCTTCTTCTTCAATATTGATGATCTCTCCTAAAATATTAGGAAAACTGATTCATATAACTTGATGAGCGAAAATATGAAGGATAAATAGTCAAGAGAAAGGAGATATTGAATTTATAAAGAGAATGTAAGATAGATTGATGAAAAACACGAAAAATTATCATATTTATAGGCCAATTATAATTTTAGAATTTTATTTTGCGGTTAAATTTTCAAATTTGAATTTCAGCAGTTGAAATTTGAAATTTGAATTTAATTGAAATTTGAATTTCGTGGACAAAATTTGAAATTTGAAATTTGAAATTGAAATTGTTACTATACAAATATATCGGGTTAAATTACGATGCGTTATGAAAAATATACCCGTTAAAATATAACCGTTAAGTTTAATTATATTTTTTAATAAAAAAACATTGAATTATTAAAATGGCACCCTATTTTGGCACCTACCATTGGAGCAAAAACACAGTTCAGAGGTGCCCAGGTTAAATGGCATTTTGACTTATTTTGTGACTCCCATTGGGTACTCTTAAATATCAAATAAATAGGAAGAGATCTCGGTCTTGTGCGATACGGGGTTGCTTTGATTGTCTTCTCCACTAAAAGGAAAGATTTGTTTAGTACCCAACCGATTCTTGGTACGCTTCTTACGTTTCTTCATCATCATCATCCATTATTCTTCTCCTTCCTCCCTCTTTCTAATATAACTATACATCTTATTTGCTTCCATGTCGTAATGAAATTTTGTTCTTGTTTTCTTTTCCTTTTTATTTTCTCGAATTTTTCTCATCATCTAGGCTTTCTTTTATCAATAGATTTAGGTTTTTTTTTTTTTGGGGTCTCCCCTACTTCTGATCCATTGCTTGGTAGGGAAAGCGTAACCCATGAATGATGAAATTATTTAACGATTCCTTACTAATCCCAGATATCATCTTCAAATGAACACCCTTTCTCCATTTAACAAATTTGTTATCGTATAGACATGTATAGTTTTTCGTCTGATCTGAATCCTTCTCCTCATTTTTTCTTATCTTGTCTTTGCCTTTTTTCTTGGTCGATCTTTGGCTGAAAATTATAGCAAATGACATCATCCATTATTTTAGACTCCTGTAAGCAGGTACTCTGCTTCAACATCACTTTCTTTGCAAGAAAATTGGGTTTCTGTTTGTCGTATAATTCTTATTCTTTGCAATTCCTTAACATGGAAATCGAAATATTCCGTGAGGAAGTCGGCGTATCTTTCTTGAAAATCGAAGCTTTTCATTGGAATTTCGAGTGCGGTGGAAGGATACATTTTTAGGCTGCGTTGGGGTAAGCAATTCAAGGAAAAGGAAAAAACAAACTAATAGGATTTGAAAAAAAAAAAAAAAAAAGAGAATTTGAAATGGAAAAATGTTTCAAATATGTTAATTTATCTTGTTTGGAAAAATGTTAGCCAGTTGGTTGAAATGAAATGGGCGGCAGAGCCCGAATATCATTTGAATCGATGGTTATAAAGCCTCCCTCTCACCCTACATATGATTTGGCGACCATCATAAAGCTTGCCCTTCGAAGATGTTGGGGACGAGGTTTAATTCCTTTCTTATCTTTCCAATGGTTATTCTTTACATTATTTGAGCTAATGGTTTCTTAGTGGATTGACATCTACTTGTCTTTGAAACTATAATGGTCTTAAATATATATATATATATATATATATATATATATATATATATATATATATATATATATATATATATATATATATATATATATATATATATATATTTATTTATATGATTAGATATTAGCTACAAACGCAGCAGATTGATTATCAAATTTGAGTTTCCTTGATAATCCCTTTTGAGTTCCATCAAATTTCGATTGTAAATCCATGCATTTTATTAAATAAAGCGGTTTCCCATTGTAGGTGATGTCACTTGTCACGGCACGTTCAGGATGACATGGAAGTGGAAGCCATTTCTTGGCAAAGGAAAGCGGGATCATTCTTTAGGTGCTCTTAACGACGGTATTTAATGAAGTTGATCCTTCACTAAGGTCTTGAGGCAGGTGAAGCTTTATTGGATGATGTGTTGTTTCATTGCCTGGTCATATTTAGTGTACATCTTGATATTAGGTGGAGTGGTCCCAAAAGGATGGAGATTATGTTCATAAAAAGTGAAGTTTGTCAAAGTACATGGTAAAAATTTGAAAGAGGAGAGTTTATTTAATAGATATCTCGAAAATTATTTTCATTTTTACTTCTTTTTTGTTCCTTTTTCTTTTTCTTCAAATATATCGGGTCGAGGCTCACTGACATTGTTAGAGCGAGAGGGTTGTGCTAAATTTACATGCAACGTATAGTGGAATAGCAACTCAAACTAAGGTATTTTAATTTTCTATGACTTCTAAAATCCATGAAATTAGGAAATGAGGCTTGATAGATGTTCCTCCCGAGGGCTTACTGAAATCTTCTTTGATGTGGATTGTAATGGTGGAAATATAACTAAATGGGATGCATTTAAAACTAAAATTCTTCAAAATTTTAAGATGTTCAATGAATCTCTTTATTTCAGAGTTTTACCTTATTTTGTTATTGGAGTCCCCGAAGAATAGGTCGTTTGTCGATAGAAGCAAGCTTGGAAATTTTTAGATATATTAGGAATAACATGATTTTTGATATGTAATAAATACCCTTTTTGCTCAAGCGTAAACTTGGATCCCACTCCAACCTTTTGCCACTTGAGGCAGGCTTGAATGGCTACTTAGAAGAACGTGATTAATACCTAATGTTTGTTAGGTATTAGGATAAGTAAGATTCATTTCCAATTAATGCAGTTCAATTAGAACTGCTGATGTGTTATATAATTGGTTAAAATCATGCAAACCTGAACTAATTCATAATTCGCGGCATTTTGGTTGTTAAGTTTCTTTAAATGGTCTGTGTGAGCGATAGCGGATGTTGCACACCTTGCTCATTTTGGAAACGAGGAAAGCACTCGAGGTTCGTTTGGTGGATAATTAAATGGTATAGATCCGACCCATTCTCTCACTAAAAATCTACTTGTTTATGTTCTTTTTATTTCTTTGTTTGATTGTTGCTAACATTCTCCAGGGATCTCCGATTGCAGGTATTAATTGGTGGAGGGAGGAATCAAAGAATGGGTTTATTTGATATGGTTCTTATAAAAGACAATCATATATCAATTGCTGGAGGTGTCACAAATGCCGTCAAATCGGTGGACTCATATTTAGAGAAAAGAAATCTTCGAATGGAGGTTAAGGTAAAGCTCCCGAACTCATGAGGTATCGTGTTCTTCTTCTTACGTTTCTTAGCTCTTACTCCCATGGCAAAGGTGATGGCTCTTGTTCAAATTTTATATTGTTCATTTGCTACTTCGCTTATTGATTTTTTTTTCTCTTTTGGTGAAATGGATAATGCATACTTATCTTGATTTAACCCGCCTTTAAAATATCTAAGAACATCTTAAAAACAAATGTTAATGAAAATGATTTTCTAATGTTTGGTTTATTTGTATAAAAAGTATAAAAAATTAATTATTATCAAAATTGGTTAAAAATTTATGCTTTTCTAAATTGTTTGCTCTTTACATAAAAGAGGAAAAATAAGTAAAATATGAGTTAAAAGTAATGTATAAAAAATAATTTATTGGCTTAAAGATGTTTTCCTTTATATATATATTTACTTTTCTTTGCTATTTCCTATCATTGTATTTTTCCTGACATTTGTTGGAAACCAAACTTCAGTGTTTATGTGTGCTCCCACCGTAATGGACATGTGGCTAGGTGAGTCCTTGCACAAACTTCATATTCATTTAGTGGCAAATTATAAATGTAATCAGATTTACTTTTTCACAAATTGAAATGAGGACTGTTGAGGAAATAAAGGATGTATTAGAATATAATTCTAAAACAAAAACTTCTTTGACTCGGATAATATGGTTATCCCTTTGGATAATAGTGATGTTGATGTGTCTATGCTTAAGGAAGCTGTGGAACTGATCAATGGGAAATTTGAGACTGAGGTAGCTCCTTATCTTCAAGTGAATTAATTTTTGTTTTTATTTCTAATTAATTCTTGCCATACTAGTAGTAATTTGCAAGATTGTTGTGATCGCTAGTGTTATGATTTCTAATTCTGCTCCTGGTAACACTATGCTTGAATTTGAGGTGTCCCATGTTGGTTGGACCAAAGACATATACAAATTTATCGCACTATTACCAAAGGACTATTGTCTAATCCCCAACAATAATGCCAACAACTTGTATTTTGTGTTCTATAACTATTGTATTCATTAAGAGCATTTTTATTAAGAGTAAATCATTGTGTTCAGGTTGTTTTGATCCATCATGCTGCAAGTGCACAGGTCTAACAAGTAGTAAATTGGATTTAAGTCGGATGCTCGATCCCACGAGAGATCTCGAAATTTTCAATCAACTACCCCAACTACTCCAAGCTCTATACTATTTGGACTAAATTGGAGCAATTTGAATCAGCTGTGAAGGCAGAAATAATGAAAACCAAAAAATAATATGAATGAATAACAAATGAATGACTACGAAATAATGAAATGACAAATTTAGATTGAACGATTATCTATAAAGAGAGCATTGGAAATAAAGCTATTGTGAAGAATCCAATTCCCTACGGCTTGTATGATAATTTTGCTTTAGAACCCTGAGATTTTAAAACTAGTCGAGGAATATGATAGTCAAATTTGGATGTCTCAAACCACACCTTCATCATCTCACCTTCAGCTTCTCGAATACGTGGGCTTGATAACTACTTTAATCACAGGTGCCACTTATTGCAGGTAATTTTTCTTTCTCAATACTTCATACCCACTTAACATGGGTTGTAAACCTTAGCTCCTTTGTATAGTCATTGCATGGGTTTACTATACTGGTTCCTCCTTCCTCAAAATTAGAAACGACTCATTCTTTGTGATTAGATCGTTGCTAACAGGGATTGAATTCTGGTCGAATTGAGGCGAACTCTCTACATGCTTCAAATTGATAACTCACTCAACTCATTCTCGGTTTCAGAGTGAGAGGGATGTATCGATTTAATTACGAGCACATTAGATCATCGATATCGGGTTCTCATACCCTCGGAAATTGTTCATCACTCTCGGGAATGCCTTCTGTGTCCTCGGAGGGCCTCCACAGGAAATCGAGCTTGGAACAACCCGTTATGGGTATAAAGAAGTACGGTGGTAAGGTGCAATTCAAGGAAGCAAAACTTAAAACCGACAAGTCGATTTATAAACGAGAGTTGATGATAATGAATAAAATTCTGCGGGAAAGATAATTTAAACAATGGCGTCATTTCAATGGGGCTGGGTTTCACAAATCAACGGATTCGACACACATTGGCTCAGTCAGAAAACCAGCGTAAATCGGAAATTGGTAGTTAATCCAAAATTTGTAGGAATTCAAACGCAAACGATATTGAAAAATATAAATGTGCGTTGACTCACGACTTGCATTCGCGTTTAAATCAAATGCGAAAATACAAACTAATGCAAAAGTGAAATTAATCAGAACCTTAACTGTTCGGATCTCTTTAATTAGCCAGAGCTCGTTCCTTGATGCGACTACATATTCCATAGGGTTCTAAAGTTGGGCCACCCAATTTGATCGCCTCTGTTGATTCTTGGCCGATTAGTTGTTGTCCGTTATCGAATCTCCACCCGTGACGTTGTCTCAGTCTTTGCCCATGAAGCACTTATTTAGGTATTCGCTACATGTCTTTGGTCAAGCGATGTCGCGACGGCCTCTTATCGCGACCTCTTTTCTTTGGATGTTTGATGTTGTGACGACTTGCGCGTCGAGACCATACGCTTTCTTTGTATTTGATGTCGCGACGACTCAATGTTATCGCGACCTTGATTAACTGCGGCGGATATGGCGACCTATTTTCCTTGCTTACGTTGCCAGCGTTTAATGATGTCGCGACCTGGCCTTCCCTTGCTTATTAATACTCGTTTAATGTTCGGCGACCTCGAGTCTTTCGCCCGATTGATGTCGCGACAACCGGTGTTGTCGCTTTGACCTTCTTTTCTTATCTTGTTATTTGCGACGTGAGTGATGTAAGTGACTTCCTTCTATTAGCCAGTTGATGTGTGGCGGCGGCTTGATCTTGTCGCGACCTTCTTTTAATTATAGCGATGTTGCGACCATTTGAATGATGTGGGCAGTAACAACACAGATGATGATGTCGCGACCTTAGTTTCCTTGCAAGCGCGATGTCGCGGCTAGCCACGATTTAGTGTTGATGTTGCGACTGCATCCAGATGTCGCGACATAAATGTTCAGTCAATTATTTCTCTTCTGTCGCGACTTCTTTTTGGTGTAGCGACCTCATTATCCACTGTACTGGGTTTAATTCTGTCGCGACCTCTGAATGATGTCGCGACATCATGTCTTCTTCTTCATCAATTCCTGGTTGCTTGACTTGGAGTTCCTTTCACGCCCAGCTCGTTTTGTCTTTGATTACGCTTCAATTGCGACTGGAGCTTTGTAGTTGCAACCTTAATATGTATTTTGATTGCTGAAAAAGCTTCACGACATCAAATCTTTTAATCCTTTTTGCGCCTCTCCTGCTGCAACTTCCTTCAGCCAATTAGACCAGTACTGTTCAGTCATATTCTGCTCCTTTTACTGCAATTTCTGCTTTCTTTTGAATTCCCTGCTGCACAGCAGTTTGGTGAAGTATTCCATATTCCTGCACATAAATCAGCCTTTTTTAGAATAAAATAAATCAGAAAAATGGACTGAAAATAGATGACTTTTAAGCTCATCAAACTCCCCCAAACTTAAAATTTTGCTTGTCCTCAAGCAAAGAAAAGAAAGATTTGTTTGTCCTCAAACAAAAGGACATTTTTCTGTATTGTGCTGCAGTTGCAACCAATTTAATTGAAAAACTAAAATTGCATTCATTTATTGTATATTTAGCTTCAAGTCGGATAAAGAGGTTGGTTTCTACTCAATCGGTGTACATAACTAAATTGTTGAATTTGTTTTTATAAACGGTATGGTCGGTGATCTACGAAGAGTAGGTTAGTCTTAACTTCCTCAATTCTTAGTGGTGGTAACCCTCAGGGCTCTTCCACGAGTTTGATCCTTTGAATAGTTTCCAAATTCCATAAACGTTGTTCATGTTGATCTCCACTAATGTAGGTAAATTCCAACCTTGGTCAGTCGGGATGCTGGGGCTTGTAATGTTAGGCTTGGGTAATGGGTAGGATAAATGGGATTTTAGGTTAAGATTACGAGAGAAACTCTTTCTTCTTTCTTACTTAGCTTCTTGCCTTCCTTTTCATTGCAACTTCTTTAGTTGATTTCCCAAACTTCATCTTTGGGTATTTCCTTCTAATTCTTGTGTTTAAAAGCTGTTTGTTCCAATTTCTCATTTATTTCTCATTGTTGGAACTCTTTCTCTGCCACTTTCAAGAAAAGTCCCCAATGTTACGTCTTTAGGCTTTCTAACACTCTTACTTGAACTTTGGGTTTAGTAACTCCCATACCAGGTTGGCATTAGGGTACTAGGTGTTGAAACACCCCTAAGAACTTAATTGTTCGAAGAGTTAGGCCACAAGACAAAACTTCTTCCTTTAAGCTTTCTTTTAATTTGTTTCCTCCTGCTTTGGAAATCTGTCCTTCTTTACCACATTTCTGTATTTCTCCCTTAGTTCTCAAAAATATACTCCCCCCGAACTTTATTTCTTCTTCCTTCCTTGAGTTTTTGGGTAATCAGAGGTTCTTTACTGGAGGATTAGTTATAAAGGATGGCTTGGGATTTCCAATTGCTTGTTTTGAAGATAGGGACTGTTTTGGCTCAAATTTAGGAGCTAGGGTGTATGCAAAAGCATATAAATAATGGTGGCTAGAAAGGCTCAAGCGCGGATAGCACATAAATTTTCTTGTTAGTTGTATTACCTAAGTTTCTCCTTGATCAATAATCTAACAAGTTCTAGAACTCTTTTGGTTAACTGTGAATAACCACAGGATGTCCTTGACTCACTTCCAGTTGATGAGGATTTATTTGATCGGGTTCACGAAGTTCTTTGGCTAGCATTTATAATTCAAACCCAATATGTTTTGCTCCTTCATTTGTATAACTTTCCTTAAATTTGGACTTATCAACTAAATTCAAATCAATTATGCAATTTGTGTTTCAATTCAATTTTTGTGCCAATTAGCCCTTATTTTTCAATTAGTTGTGTTTCAGTCTATATTCTAATCAATTAGCTAATGATATGTCATCATTTTTGTTCCTGAGCTAAATTCTACTTTTATTCCTCTAACAATTAAGGCAGAAAGTAAACACACAATTTGACTTCAAACACATTAAACAAATTTCTGGTTTTATTCATAAGAATGTGCAAATGTTGAGAACAACAGGATAGGAATGAGGGAGGGATTGACAAATCAATGGAAAGGTCTATTTTTTTCTTTTCTGTTTAGAAGTAAAGATGTTTGGGGGATCCAGATCAAGGGTAGCCAGGTTGGGGTTGAATTCTGGAAACTTCATTTCCATTCTCCTCTTCCTCTTGGAATTCTCTTTTTCTGTCTGCTCTTCCAGGACCAATTCATTTGTGAGATCCACCTTATTGTTTAGTTCATCCTGTCTCATTCCTGGGTGTGTTCATGTTTGTGCTCCGATTCGGTCATGACCTTAAAAATTTGGATAAATTCAACATTAATCAAATCCAGATTTTCAACGAGGATTTTCTTCTATAGGCCTCATTGTCGTCAAACGCTATCTCTATCCATGTCTTCTTCTCAAGTCTTTATCAATGACATATAAAGGAACCCAAACCCCTTGATATGCTCCTTTGTCTTTGCTTCTTGTTGCCATCCTTTCTTTGATAGTTTTAGGGTTGAGTCCACCGATCGTCTTTGATTATTGAATGGATTCATGGCTAAGCCCCAGGTTTTTCATTAGGCTTGGTCTCTTCCTCCATTTCCTTTTGAAATTTTTCTTGTTGATGGTCTAGGATCTTTTAATTTGCTCCTCCTTTACGCTCAACTCTTCTTCCCATTTACGCTCTTTTCTCTTCAACTCTGCTTCATACATTCTTCCTTTCTGGTGATTCTCTTCCAATGTTGATCTCTTCTTCTCAATTCTGCCTCATACACCTCTTCTCTAAATTGCTGCTGGATTCTCCATTTCTCCTCTCTTTCTTCCATACTTTTCTGCATATAAATGAGCATCTCCATTATCTCATTATTTCCTTGGGCTCCTCTGGAACTTTCTCCAGGTTGTCTAAAATTCCTGTTTCTCATTGGTGGAGAGCTGGCCAGTGGAGTGGTGAAATCTATGAGTTTTCTTTCATGCCTTCCATACCTTACGCAAAAGTAGGGTGTTCCTTACCATTTGTGTCTAGTTTTGTTATCTTGGTTCTCAACCATTAGGATGTCCTCTTCTTGTCTTGCTCTCTCCTCCTCATCTCTGGAATTTGTTTCCACTATAACTTCCTTCTTCTTTTGATTTCCTGGCCCCTTGCTTATCGGTAGGGTTAATGTGGGCAAATGTTGGGCGCTCTTATTACTTGACTTCCCTTTCACGGCCCTTATACATAATACATTTGATGATTCTTTGGGTGTGGGTGTCAGACCTCTTTTGTTTCCCTCATGATATCTCATTATTGAATTTTCAATCTTGCTCTGCGTTGAGCTTGTACCCTTCGGGATGGCATATAGAATGATGGCTTCACGTTTCCACGACGTGCATACATGCTTGGTTGGGACCATAACAGAAGCCGGGAAATAAAACCATACCTTAGCCTCCTCTGTAAGGTCTCCCCTTTTGATTGTCTTTGGTGCTCCTTTCTCTTGATCCCACTGCACTTTACCGTCTGTCAATTTCCTGACAATCTTCTCACGGTTCGGGTTGCTAGCTATAGGTGGAGCCATGCCTTTGCCACGCCATCTATACACCTCGTTAATGGAATTTGCTCCGTGTGGCACCCGAGCCACCTCCCCTTGAAAGCGAGCTCTCCTTTGCGCCAACAAGGTTGGAGTAAACTCTCCTAACAAGCATTGCATATCCAGTTTGATGTTCTGAAATTTTCTCACCTGCGCTCTATCATTCTTTGAATGGAGAGATATTTGAAATGAATCCACTTTCCTCTATAAACCCTTTCCTGCATAGTGCTTCCTTCCATATAGAGTATGCTTCTTCGATACAAAGAGTCGTTCTCTTCTTCTTGTTGTTGTCCCTACTCCTTCCTTTTCATACATTTGCCTTGTTGGTTGAACTCTCGTTGTTACGTTGGCTTCCTGCCTTCCCTGTAGGTTCCGGATGAACCTCGGCCCCAGTGGAGCATACTCCTCCCATCATTTCGCTTTCAGTTGGGATTAGGGTTTGGGTTTTGGCCATTAGAAATTTGAAGGTTTGGAGGAAGACGTTTGGATCTGAGGTTTGTGAGGGTGGAGTTCGAGGACTATGCGAAGGTGAAAAGTTGTTTTTACTTCAAGGAAAGAATTCAATGTGGAAGGTTTCCTCATAGTTTACAATTCAGTGATTATTATTTGTTATTATTTCATTTATTTGTGCTTATTTACGACTCAATATCCGCAGCCCGAAATTGTGTCTTGTCTATTAATTTAGAGAGCGAAAATTAAAAAGCGCCCAGTGTGACCCTTCCTCATGTCGCGACCTGATTGTTTGTGGCGAACATACTTCGCAATGGGAGGGACAGATTATCTCTGCTGCGACATCGAGGCTTTTTAAGTTGTCGTTACATCGCACTCTTGAAGGACACTCTTGTCGCGACCCCCAGTGTTACTGTCGCGACCTGTTTGTCGCTAATCTTGGTGGTCTGACATCAACTTTTATTTGCGACTTCGGTTTACATCGCAACATGGGTTCTACTAATCGCGAACTGAAATGCATTGCCTCAAATCTAATGAAGCAGGCGGCTTTCGCTGGTATTAATTCGCAAATTCTCAGCATTCAATTAAATCATTCACACACAGAAATTAAAGCATGTATTCTATTAAATTTTAACAGAATTTATGTAGGGAAGAACATACTCCCCTTTTTCAAGTCGTTCCTTCCTGTGAATTGCTGGAGTTGTACTGGAGTTCGTTCCTTCTTGCCTGAGCCATTTCTGCATAAGCACTCTGCAAAATTTCCAGAAAGGATTTAATTAAACAAAAATTAACTTCTCAAGTACTAACTAATCATTATAAGAACTAAAGAAAACAAACTCAAAGTGAATTCTAAAAACAAATTAAAGTCTAAAATCGAAACTAAAGTCTACATGGGTTTACTCCCGTGGTTGCTGGGTTTTGAGTCCTTAATTTGGACTTATTTTATTTGATTATCTTTCTCTTTCTCAATGAACCAGTGCCAGCTCTTCCTTTCTTTCTCTGCTTTGATAGTGCTTAGTCTTTGTCCATTGACTTTAAATTCTTCCCGACGTGATGCTTGATATTCTGTTAATGTAGTGCTTGACATCCTTGTATATGGTCCACTCCACTTTGATTTCAATTTTCTGGAAACAATCTTAATCGGAGTTAAATAGAGGCAGTCCCCCTCTCGAACTATTTCCTCGAATCCTTTGATCATGCCATTTCTTTGTCTTATCTTTGTATATCCCCAGCATTATCATAAACCGTTTCTCGATTCTTCAGTTCATTCATTGAAGCGGTCTCTCTTCCCTTTGCGGTTTTAAAATCAAGTTCGGCTTCTTGATGGCCCACATAGCTTTGTATTCAGTTCAGAAGGTAATGTATAGTTGCAGAAAACAACTACAACGTGAGGGTTCGATGAGACTTGAATGGATTCAGTAAGTGAAAATAATGAATCTGGTTTGGAAGACCAGTCTTCTGTAGCGATTTCGGATCTTTCTGAAGGTTGTAATCTGTGGTGAATCTCAACAATAATAGATGGGGATGATGAATGAACTCACGTGGCGTTATCACCTGCTCATGAGTTTTGCAAATATTTTGTTTGCAAATGGCTTCCCAATCATTAATGATAATTTGCAGATTCAAACACCTTTCAGAAATATTCTTTTGTAAGAAAACTCTATTTGTATTAAGTAAATTCTTGAATGAAACCCTTTGCTTCCACCCATTTGAAACATAATCCTGTAATAATACATCTGGGTTTCCAAATGATGAATTTAAGAATGGATCCATGATGTTCCCATACCCCATCATTTTCACCACCAAATACCACCTCGTAGGGGCATTTCCATTCTTCTTGATATTCCAATCTTTTTGGCATCCTATCACATAATTTATTGTCGATCTGGAGTCCTTGAACAGTGGGCCCAATAAAATCGATTGGAGTATCTTATGAAATTGTTCTTTCTCCGGAAAAATGCCCCCGATATGGTGATGCATGGCATTTATTCATAAGTGCTGTGTTTGCCTCGCTGCATCTTGTATAATCGCCTCCAACACCCCTCTTAAATGCAGTGGGTCATCGAGATATATTTTCTTTATCGATCTGAGCTTTCTTGCATTTGGTGGCTGAATTCGGAAGGAACTACTCCATGGCTAGAAATATTCTAATATCGACGCCACCATGGCATTTTGGAATGACAATTGAAATAGTTGCTCATCACGGGAAGTTCTCTCTTTTAGTCTTATCTCCTCTCATACACAGTTCTTTCTATTACAGGTTGGAAGATTAGCTATCATTGTCACACCCTTTTTATCTCTGATTCCGGATCAAACTCTTGCAGTAGTAGCACCCACCTTATCAGTCTTGGCTTGTACTCTCTTTTTTGACATTCTCAGATATTGATCCTTTTTGTAGTGCATTAGTGAACTATAACATGGATCCTAGAATGCATGGCCTGAATTCTCACAGTAAACACTATGACTACTTATCCTTTTCGATTTATTAGATCGTTTCTTGTGGCACCAGTGAAAGGTTACGCTAGCATAGTGGCAGCTCTACGAATATTTCTCTTTTCTTTGCCCCGATACAACCCCCATTCTTGGAAATCATGACATCACACATTACTTGAATTCTTGATCCCGTGCAGTTTTGCAGCCATGATAGGTGTAATTAATTTGATCTTGATTTCTTGAAAGCGACCTTGCGAGGGAATCATGAAATTAAACTTTCTGTGTCTTTCTCCCGATGTCTGCATGGTGATTTTGGC
Source organism: Tetrastigma voinierianum (assembly GCA_016808115.1). Taxonomy (NCBI): domain Eukaryota; kingdom Viridiplantae; phylum Streptophyta; class Magnoliopsida; order Vitales; family Vitaceae; genus Tetrastigma; species Tetrastigma voinierianum. The sequence goes on from JAEQBH010000968.1 coordinate 255,130, forward strand.
TATTTTGAGAAGTCTTTGATGAATCTCCTATAAAATCCAGCATGACCCAGAAAATTCCTTACCCCTTTTACTGTTGTGGGAGGTGCTAGAGTTTTCATAATGGAAATTTTAGTTGGTCACTTCTAACCTGGCACTTGAAATTTTATGGCCAAGAGCAACACCTTCGTACCATGAAATGGCATTTTCCCCAATTGGTAACTAATTGTTTGTCCTTGCCTTGAAATCTTGTTTCGAGGTTGTTCGGACATTGTTCAAAACTAGACCCTTACGCTGTGAAATCATCCATAAAAATTTCATGACTTCTGACCGTCGAGAACATCGACATCATACATCACGGAAAGCGGCGGGGAGCATTGCATAGCTAAATAATATACGGCAAGGTACCATAAGGGCATGTGAATGTAGTCTTTTCTTGGTCCTCGGGGTACAATTGCAATCTGGTTGCCTTTGAATACCCGTCGAAACCAATGCGAGGTGTCTGCTGGTACGTATCGACTATCGGTCGTGGGCCAGTAAGGGAAATGATATTTCTGATTTCTTTGTGTTAACTTCCGCAATCAATGCATACTCTCCATCATCCATCCTTGTTGGTCATTATTCTTTGTTGCGATTCTGATAAATCCACCCTTCTTTGGAACCACATGGGTAGAGGTAGCAGGACTATATGAAATTACATAGATAAAACCTGACATTTAACCATTTGAGCACTTCCTTCGACTACTTCTTTCATTCTGCAGTTGATTCTTTGATGTTCAACCGGTTGACACACATTTTCTTCCAGCAGTATTTTGTGCATGCATATTGATGGACTGATACCTTTTAACTCTTCAATAGACCAGCTATGGAGCTCCCACCAAGTGAAGTTCCTTAAAATTTCCAGCAACCTCTGTTCTTCAGCATCACTGAGTCTAGCAGAAATTATTACTGGTTTACTCTTTGGCAGCTCCAGGTAAGCATACTTTAAATGACTTGGCAACTCCTTTAAAACTAGCCCTTCTTCACTGGTTTCTTGATGAAATTCCTTTTCTTCATTTTTGTCTCCTTTTTTCAACCCATTTTGTTCAAAACTCATTACTTTTTCAGTAGAATGTAAACTGATGTGCAAAAAATCTGAATCAAAACCTTCAAGATACTGGAAATTCATCTCTTCTTCATTGATTGAAAGTTGGGAATTACAATCATAGTAACAATCAGAATTGTTGACATATACATCTTCTATTGACTTGATATCTTCCCTTTCTATGTCTAAATTCCTCAAACTTCTGATTAAATTGAAATCAGCTGCCTCTTCTCCAACTCTGAGAGTGAGAATTTACATACGCATATCGATTAGAGAAACAACCCGATTTGCAAAGGCCAGTACCTTCAGCAACAGAGGAACTTGTGAATCTTCCTCCATATCAGTACAATGAAGTCTTACGGAAAAATAGATTTCCCACCTTTACCGGCCACGTCTTACATGATTCCGCCCGGGTTTGCGGGTTCTATATGCCATTTGATGGTGGTGAGTCGCTCCTGACAACTTCTTGGCAACATAATGGGCATTAAATTGATGGCTGAGTCACGAGAGAGCTTTACGAAACTCAGGCTCTCGATGGTGCGGGGAATAGTGAAGCTCCTGGATCCTTCCGTCTTTTGCAGTAAGTCTCTCTTGATCAAAACTTACTTCTGAAGTTGCAGTCAAGTTCACAATTCCTTCTTCAGCAATCTTCATCTTTTTGCTCAGTACATCTTTAAAATTTTTTGCATAAAGTGGCATCTGAGTCACTGCCACGCAATGAAAGGCATGCGATCTCCGGCTTGAAAGGTTTTCAAAACCTTTGCCAGCTGTTCTTATCTTTGGTTCTGCGACCTGCGTAGATGATGCTATGAGCAAAGTTACGAGTTTTCTTCTTGCTTCATCTTCCGGCAGTGATTCCTCCTTTTTCTTTCCTTCTCCATTGTTTCAGCATTGGCTAATGCGGGCCTTCCTCTCCGCATTGCTTTCATCTTTTCGTCTTCTTCTCAGTCTTTCCCACAGCTGCCCAGCTACCACCAGGTATCTGGTCTTTGGTTCTTCTTTGTGTCACTGGGAAAGGCATCTTTCATCTGGTTTTGCAGGGTTAGGGCCAGTTGCCCTATTTGTGTCTCCAGGTTCTTGAGGGAGGCATTTGTGGTCTTCTGAAAAATTTGAGGATTGGTATTTAGAGTTTCAATTCTATGAAACTTTTTGTTCATGGAGGTTCATGACTTCTTGTTGTCGCCATGATTGCGGCATTTGAATCGTCTTCAAATGTTGAGCTCTCCTCTAACTCGATGCGTTTCTATTTTCACCTCCTTGCTGCTGCTGTAGGAACCTTGGTGGTGCGATATCACTTATTCGCGGATGCTGTCCATGCCTTAGGCCTTGTAAGTCCCATCATATAAATTTTCCTGGTTCCTCAGTCTTTGGATGATAGTGTCTTGCGAGTTAGGATTTGGTTTGAAGTGATAACTTCTTGTCCCAGTACTTAACACTCCCTCGACATCATAAAACGATTCTTGATTCGGATACATGTTTACTTCCTCTCAATGGTTCCCCTCTCATTGCTCCTATTTCATGGCTTGAGTGGTATCTTCTTCTGCCTTGTCATTCTATGCATGATGGCATCTAACTTGGCATAAAGTTGTTTTGTCATCTTGCTTCGACTCATGACTCCTCTTCCTACGCAATTACTCTTGAAAACTCGATGGAGCTTTTCATATTGCATTAACGAGTCCTCAAGTCAGTCTCCGCCTCTTCAACACTCTTACGTTGCAGATGCTCCACATCATGAAGCATCGATAATGCCATAGATGTATCCCCATTGAGGCATGATACTTATGTCCATCGAGTCTTCAAGTCCATTCCATGCATCGGGCATCTTTTCAACAACCTTTTGAATCTCTCCCATGCTACATAAAGGCTCTCATCTTCCCCCTGCTGGAACACAATTATCAACAAAACCATATGGTAGAGATTCATACCATGTGGTTGTTGTATCTCTTAGAAAATGGGAATAAATCACGATTTATGACCTTCGGTCTCACCATTCAACTTCACCATGTTTGCCATCTTTGAAACCTTCGGTGCTCATTTAGGTCTTCTACGTGGGATGATAATATAAGCGGTATTCTTGGACCATTGTAATCGGGCGCCCGGTTCAAAATTATTTGCATCGGCGGCCGGATGTCTGATTCGCAGTATTCATCTAAATAATAGGTCTCAAAGTCCTCCATTGTATCGGTGATTGGAGTCTTATGGGTGATATTCTCTCTGTCCTTGATGCATTCTTACCTTTCATACGCCGCCATTGAGTTTTACGCCTTTCGTTTTTCTCAAGCTTACGAGTGTTCTTTCTAATTCGATGTCTTATTGGAATCGAATCGGTCATTACGTTCCTATGCATTAAGTTTTCCACGAAATCAAAACACACTTATTAATAGAAGTTGTCAGACGGCAAATATTTTTTCAATATGGCTTGTTAAAAGTTAGTAACAAAATAACCCTTTGCTTTGAAAAACTATTTTATTCTTTTTTCTTTTAAATGTCAAATTAGCATTCCTTCTTTCGTCGAATATTGATCTACTAAATTCTTTCGATCCGTGGCGCCATAAAACTTGTTGGTTGGACGAGACATATATACAAAATTTATCGCACTATTACGAAAGGACTGTGTAATCCCGTGATAATACTGCCAACTTGTATTTTGTGTTCTATAACTATTGTATTCATTAAAACATTTTATTAAGAGAGTAAAATCATTATATTCTGGTTGTTTTGATCCGTCATGCTTTGTAAGTGCAGTGCAACAGTAAATGGATTTAAGTCCGGATATCGATCCCACAGAGATCTCGAATTTTCAATCCAACTACCCCAACTACTCAAGCTCTATACTATTTGGATTAAATTAAATTTGAATCAATTGTGGCTTGAAATAATGAAAACCAAAAAAATAATATGAATGAATAACAAATGAATGACTAAAATAATGGGAAAATAAATAAGTTAAACAGATTTGTCTATAAAGAGAACATTGTAAATAATATTGTGAAGAATCAATTCCTCGACAGTATGATAATTTTTGCTTTACGAACCGCAGTTTTAAAACTAGTCCAAGGAATGAAAGTCACATTTGGATCTCTCAAACCACACCGGTTAAATCATCTCACCTTCAGCTTCTCTGAATCTGGTGAGCTTGATAACTACTTTTAATGCGGGTAGCCTTGTTACGGGTAATTTTTTCTTTCTCAATACTTCATACCCATAACATGAATTTGTAAACCTTAGCTCCTTTGTATAGTCATTGCATGGGTTTACACTATCTTTGGTTCCTCTTCCTCAAAATTAGAATAGCTCATTCTTTCCTTGATTAGATAGATTCTTGGCACACGGGATTGAATTCACAGGTCGAATTGGTGAACTCTGCATACTTAAATTGATAACTCCTCAACTGTTCTCGGTTTCAAGTGAGAAGAGGATGTATCATTTAATTACCTGAGCACATTAGCTCATCAATATCGGGTTCTCATACCCTCAGAATTGTTCATCACTCTCGGGAATGCCCTTCTCTGTGTCCTGGAGGCCTCCCCAAAATCGGAGCTTAGAACGACCCAGTTATGGTTATAAGGCCGACATTGGGATCCAATTCAGAAACCACATAAAACCGGCAAGTCAGGTTACTTGAGCCTTGAAGTTCGGCAATAATGAATAAAATTTTCGGGAAAGATAATTTACGACAATAGCGTCATTTCAATGGGGCGGGTTTCCTAAATCATTGGATTACTCCATTACATTGGCTCATGATCAAGAAAACCAACGTAAATCGGAGTTGGTAGTTCGAAATCCAAAATTTATGCGGAATTCAAACAGCAGTGATGAATTTGAAGAAATATAAATCTGCATTAAGCTACAACCTTTATAGCTAACGTTCAAATCCATTAAACGAAAATACAAACTAATCTAAAAAAATTAAAAGAAAAAGAAAATTAAAATACGGGCCTTGGCTAACCGGATCTCTCAGAGTCGCCAGAGCTACGTTCACTTCGATGCACTTATTTACATATTTATAGGGTTCGAAGTTGGGCCTAATTTAATTTTCTTTTGGACTTCAGTTAAGCGCGAGTTGGTTGTTGATGTCGCGACATCAATTCTTTGTCGTGACTTCTGTTGTCTCAGTCTTTGTCGCAGAAGCCCTTGTTTGGTCACGACATGTCTTTGGTGAAACTGATGTCGCGACATCTTACTCTTGTCGGGTCCTCTTTTCTTTGGATCTGATGTCGCGACGGCCTGCGGCGTCAGCGACCTCACCTCTTTAATATTGATATACAGCGGCGGCTCAATGTTATGGCGACCTTACGTATCTTTGTGGCGGATGTCGCGACCTCTTTTTCACCGCTTATGTTGTATTTGTTTAATGATGTCGCGACCTCAAGTCTTTACGGTGATATCGCGACAACCGGTGTGTTGTCGCGACCTTATTTTCTTATAACCCGTTGTCATGACGGCGAGTGATGTCGACTTGACTCTATAGTTGATGTCGTGGCGGCAGTCTTATCGCGACCTTTTGGAGTCTGGCCCGGTGCCGACCATTTGAATGATGTGCGACCTTCTTCTTTAGATGATGTCGCGACCTTAGTTTCCTTGCAGGCGTGCCATTGCCTGGTCGATGTTGATATTTGCGGGCATCCGGATGCCGACCATCGTATTGATCGATTATTTCTCTTGTCGCGACTTCTTTTTGGTGTAAGCATTACCATTATCACTGTCTTGGGTTTAATTCTGCCGACCTCTGACCGATATGTGACATCATCTTCTTCTTCATCAATTCTGGTTTCTTGACTTTGGTTCCTTACGCCATTCGTTTTGTCTTTGATTCGCTTCAATTGCGGCGGGTTTTGTAGTTCTGACCTTAATATGTATTTTGATTCTTTGAAAAAGCTTCCACGCGACATCGTCTTTTGTCACTTTTTGCACCTCTCTGCTTTGCAACTTCCTTGACCAATTAGATGATCTTTGTTCGGTCATATTACGCTCCTTTTACTTTGCAATTTACGCTTCTTTTGAATTCCTATTTGCGACGATTTAGTGAAAGTGTCCATATTCTGCACATAAATCGGCCTTTTTTAGAATAAAATAAATAAGAAAAATGGGTGAAAATAGATGACTTTAAGCTCATCATCCACGCTAATCATCCATTTCCCATGATGCCTGGTGTAGTTTATCTAGTTGAGGATAATAATTAGGATGGTATTTTCTCACGAAATTGCATTGTGATAAGTTAACTACTAGGTGAAACCTTTATTTGGAGGAGTAGAAGGTTGTGGAAGTGGGGTGGCATACATAAAGAATCTCATATTCAAAATCATAATACTATTAGTGCTCGGTTTTTATTCATCTGTAGTTATGCCATCCTTGCCATATTGTAATTGCTCTCTTCTTTGTTAAGTTTATAGTTGGATGGCTACCAAAAACACCCGCACTTCTATTGCCACTCATGAAAGCCTTTACCTTGCTGTTTGGATTGGTTTTATCCTTCTTTGTTTTTCCTAGAATCTTATCATAAAACCAAATGTTTTTTTACTTGTTCTCGTGTTTTTGGTGACAGGCATCAGGAAATGTGACTCTTGAGACAGTACACAAAATTGGACAAAGTGGAGTGACATACATATCTAGGTAATGATGGAAATCTTCCTGGTTAACTCTGAAGTAGTGGTTTAGATTGGACCTGTCAAGGAAACTGGAAAATTTGTTGGATCACAGAGTTACAAAAAAAAATGGTAATTCAACTTCAATCAAACCATTATATGGGCATGACATCTCTAATATATGGTATATATAGTGTTAAAACTAAATATAACATGTAAAAATTTTTAAAACTTAAATCATACCAAAAGATGGAATATAAATATATATTAATATTTCTTATTTTATTAAGCAGTATAGGTAAAAATATTTTTATTGCTAAGAAGAAGATACATATTCATGAGTGAAGGTCCACCCCCTCTTTTTGGCACTCTTTTAATAAATGACCTGTTTAAATTTATGAAAAAAATTAAATAAGATTTGATCATCGTTTAGCTTTATGCATATTTCAAAAACTATGTATTTTATTAGCTTGTCATCTAATTTTGATCTTTGACAAACTATTTTATTTATTTTAAGTTTTAAACCTCTTTATTTATAATTGTTATATTGCAATTTGTGTATTTGATAATATTATTTGATAATGGGGGTTCTTTGAAATAGGCATCTTATAGTGAGTTTCCATTTAAATTATGAGAGGATCATAGTTGGTACTTGCTTGGTAGCAATCATATATTCTTTTCATTATGTGTTCTTCTTACTGGAACTAAACCTCTCTAATTACTGACAAGGATGAATTTGTAACTAGGAATTGAATGCAATTATTTGGATTTGTAGACTTGATTGATTAACACTCTTACTCTTCATGTTTGTTTTTTAATTCTTTTTTAATTGAAGAAAGCATTTCATATATAATTTTTGCCCCCTACATAGCCACATTGGACAGCTCCTCTCAAAAATTGTGGTTTGTTTCTTCTTTCTTAGCACTCATGCACCCTATAATGCGTCTCTTACTTTCTTCTTCCTCAATGGGTTTGCAAAAACTCCCATTGCTTTGTTTCTTCGGGCAAACACCTCTGTTACCTTTGGTTGGATCTCCCACCATATTTGAAGCTCATAACTTCTAGCCTCACAAGTAAATTTATAGATGAAGGAAACTATCGCTTACATACATCTTTCACCAGATATTCTAGCCTATAGGAGAGCTGTTCCTTTATCCATGGCTACAAAACCACTATAGTTGTCTCCTACCTTTTTTAGGATTCCTCTTGTCCATAGGTGTAGGGGGAGGCCAACCACTTTGATACAAGCTTCCTTTGCTTGGTCTTTCCTTCCTATACATCCTACTGAAGGGTTCTGTCTCCCCTTAAATATGCCTTTTTTTTCCCCCTCTTTAATCAATGCCATTATAAAGTCAAACCCACCTTTCCCTAACCCCCATAATCCCCCATTAGTTTGAGGGCTCGAAAGCAATTTCTCATTGCCCTCCTGTAGCTGCATTTTTTTAAAGAAAGAGTTCATAAAAAAAGGAATGATTTCCGATGAGATTTTTACCATAAAAAAAAAAGTATACAAACCTTTAATAAAATTTGTATTAAAGGAAGTATACAAAACTGATTTGTATTTATTTTACAAAAAAAGGAAAGAAAAAAGAAAAAGATTCATTAAAATAAAAATGACTTATTTATTCTAAGAGAATGCACATTAAAGCCATATTATACCCATGGGAGTCGGAAGAGATTACAAGGAGCATTCGTAGGACTCCAACTTCAGGTAAAAAAGACTCAACCATCTCATTTATATTTATATGTTTAGGGGGTGGTTATTGATTTTTCTTTAATCACATTTCTACCATAGGTTGATTGGTAAATTAGGTCAACCTATAAATGAGAAGTCGGATTTGCAGTATGTTGCTAGTTTCTTTCTGTATATTATGAATTTCCTTCGAAAAATATATAACTAAGAAATAACAAGATATTTGGGGGGAAAAGCCATAATATAACTAAAACGCTTTAACTAATGAAAGAAATTTCACTTGCCTAGGAAATATAATGTAAGAGGTGATAACGAGATAAGTTGGTAAATAAGGGAGTTTAAATGGTTAAGATGAAGAGATAAAGGAAAATGAATAAAATCTATTGGAAATGCGAAAAAGATGAAAAGATAGTTAATGGCATGCAGCATCAAACTAGTAGAGTTCTAAGATTAAGGAAGTGAAACAATACCTTGTTGGGCGACGAACACGAGATCTTTGATGTTACTTATAATTTAATCTCAGACAAGATGAGCAGATAACAACAAAAATAAACAAAAATTATAAATCGAAAGAAGATTTGATGGCTTGGCTTAATATATCAGATTATGACAAAGTGTATGGATCTCATAGCAAAGGTTCATTGGAGAAGCCACCATTGATTCGAGCAGTGAAGCATTAGAAACTATGTCTCTATGGAAATCTCATGTCCTGACTAAACATGAAAAAAGATCTACTCGTTGAATCAAGTGATGTATGCGATGAACACTCCCTAATCAAGGTTAAGTATTGAACAAGTTTGATATCAAGGTTTCAACTTTTTACATGTTTCAACCACTCCCGGACTTCTGATGGCACATACAGCTTGGTTGTCATTTAAGGAAACTACAAAAAACCATAGAAATACAAGGCATATTAATTTATTCTAACTAAAATAAATTCAATATTAAAATTTAAAAATAAATAAGTAAAATAACACTAACTTGTCAAAAGCAATTACATAAATTCCGGTGATGTTAGACAGTTCATGGACCTTGTGCTTGAAACTGGCCACATTTCATCAAAAAGTTTTGCAACTTGTTCGTATGTATATGAAGTTGTGGTGTTGGGATCGAACTGGAGTCTTATATCTATAAAATTTAGAATAAAATCAATTAGTTTGTGGTTATAATTAAATCATTAAATTCAAATCCCGAATTGTTAATCTAACCTCATTTAAATGTGTAATCATTTCTCATGAACTTTAGGAAATATACAGTTGTTCATTTAGCGACTTGATATATGCTTTTCGGGCCTTATCTTTAACTTGATCAAGGCGAGGGTCATTATACTTCAACAAAATATCAAACAACCAGAAATTTTGGTTAACTTCTTAAAATTCCTTAACATCCTTAAAAAATACGGTCTTCCGTGATTCATACTCGACATGGTTTTGGCAGGCCATGTATAACAATTTCTCTTTTATCTCCCAAAAAAATTGGGTGGATGTTAATATTTAATAATCTTTGTCTCCTGCATACAAAGAAAATATTAGGGTCATATAAAACATAAATTAGATTAAAAAATTATACTTGACCAATTTTTAATTTATAATCTTACCTTTGACCTTTCTTATCGGCAGCGAGAGAAAGTCGATGAGTTTTTACAGATGATATGGTCTCGCTCGTTCCTTTGATCGAAAGATATCCTCTATTGATTTGAATGCAACATTGTCATTCCACTAGCGGCTCTAACATTAACTAGTTTCCTCTTCCATTTTTATCACACACTTTTCTTGCTAAGTGTTTCCTGATATGTCCATCGTCAATGCCTTTCTCTTCGCAAACAGATATGAGGCCTCTCGGTATATCCTTTGCAAAATTTGATTATATATAAAAAAATAAATATTTTTAAATATTTAAAACTCAAAAGATAAGGAAATATGAAAGTTTTCTCACCCATAGAATAATTTGTAGAAAATCAAGCGAGACACCACCACCCTCACTCTTGAACTTATTGTCCATAGCCATTGTGTCGTGGTGTCAAAATTTTCATATACTAACAAGATTGTTTTTTTCTTTAACCATGTTACGTCATCCTGCATTATAGGTTTTAGAATGTAGACGGAGTCAAAATCCTTAGCTTGGTTAAATGAAAAAATATAGTCATGATCCCTATCTTATTGTCCCTTGAACCCCCTTTCCTTTCGTCATTATTCTCTTCTTAGAAATACTCTTCATCAGTTAAAGTATTTCATTGAGCTTAATGATGACCATCCGTGCTCAAGTGTGTGATACTCTTGAGAGGCCTTTGGTATCTTCTTGAGAAAGGCATTAACCGATAAGACCTATATGAAACCTGCTTCAGTAAAGACTGTGATAAAAATGGAAAAGCTAGACCAGCATTGGCTGCTAGTGGGGCTGACAATCTTTACGATGTAGAGGGCATCTTGGAAGTGAGATTATTACTATATCTTAAGCTCGTGACTTTAACCTAAGAAAGGTCAAAACTGGGTTGTGATAAAATTGGTCAGCCTGAGCACGGCTCTAGTATGCTTACTGCTGAGCCTAATAACAGCTTTGTATCGGAAGACTGGAAACCAGCCAAATATTAACATCCGCAGGGAAGATAAAAGGAGAGGGTATTGACCATACGTAACCAGTTAAAACCATGTTGGAGAGTATGAGTAAATGGAAAACTGTATTTTTTTTTAAGGATGTTAAGAATTTTAAGTAACTGGCGGCGATATTTTGTTGAAGTATAGCGACCTGCGCCTTATTCAGAGATTGGAAATAAGGCAACCATATCGGGAGCTCGTCTTGGTGAGCTAGACGTTTCTAAAGTTCGTAATGTGAACCACAACAAATCAGTTGATCTTAATTGTTTAGTATGATTTAGTATAACAACAACTATTGATTTTATTAAATTTTTATATAACAAGGCGTACGATCCCTACCACAACTACATACATGCGGGCTGAGACCGCAAAAACTTTGATGAAAGGCCTAATGACATTTAAATGCACAAGGTCCATGTTTAATCTAGCTATCACTTAGAAATTTACGATCATTTGCTTTGTGAGTTGATGTTATTTTACTTATGTTTAATTTTATATTAATTGACGTTAAATCAAATAATATGATTTCGGCCAAATGCCCGACAAAGTTATCTTCATCGTCGAGTAGCGAAACATGTAAAAGTTGAAAACGCAATGCAAGCTTTTGTTGATACTAACATGACCAGGAAGTGTTCCGTACGTGCATCACTTGATTCCGCGGTAGATCTTTTCATGTTTAATCGAGGGCATGAATTTCATAGAACATAGTTTCTAATGCTTCAGCACGCTCGAGTCAATGACCAATACTGTGAACGCTATGAATCCGCTACGCTGTGTAATCTGTAAGCGAAGCTATGCGAAATCTTCTTTACGACCCATACCTTTATTTATTTTGTTGATATACATAAGCTCTTCTTGGGAGGTAAAACCACTAGAGTATCTATCGACATACGTGTTACTCTCAGCCAACAAAGGTGTATTGTTTCACTTCCTTAATCTTAGAGCTCTACTAGTTTGTGCTAATCTGCCATGCTCATGCTCCTTTCGACTTCAGATTTTTTATTTATTTCCTTTATATAAATGCTAAATAATTTAAACTCCCTTATTGAATCCTATGTTTGTTTACTTCGACCTCTTACGTATGACTCTGAAGCGGTAATTTCTTTCGTGAACCAATGTGTTTAGTTATGTATGGCTTTTCCCAATATCTGCTGACTCTTAGTTATATCTTTTGAGAGAGTCGAAGATATCTGAGAAAACTCTTATAACTAAATCAAGACTAACTGAAATACATTATCACATGTATTTACTATTATATGTCCACAAAAACTGACATCCCGAACTAATAATTCTTGGTATTTAATGACATAATCTATGCAAAGATAAGTTTCTTGCTTGGAAGCCCACCCTATGTCCTAGCATAAAATAGCTAGCAAATAAACCGGACATTCCGCGTCTTTGCGGTTCCCTCTAGTGATTTCTAGGTTTCATCAAAAACCTAATTGATTTACTTAATTTTGTAAATCTGAGCTCGATCAACCGATTTGCATGTCCCTTAGGGTATCCCCTCCCCCATTGTCTCGGCCAACTCGACCTTTTGAGGCAGATTAGAATTTGTCTCAGGTTATTAGCGATCATAATTCCCATTGGCGACCATAATAAATTGCATGTGATAGGTGATTGTCTTAGAACCCTTGATGGCGTATTGAAATTGATCCTTGATTTTGCTTAATATGCCTGAGATGGATGAGCGTAATTTCACAAAGACAGAGAACCGAGGCATCCAAGGAGGTGGAGGCCCATTGAATAAGGGGAATCAATGGAAGCGAGAGATGGAATGACAAGAGCACCAAAGAATTTGTCTTGTCAAATCCAAGGGAGAAAGTGCGGATCGGCATGTCACGAATTATTGAAGCGAGTCATAGTAGTGGACAAAAAGTGAGTAGTGATAAATTTATGGAGGTCGTAGCCGATGAGGATAGCTTCAATATGAAGCTTCTAGGAGAGGTGGTTTGTTGATGTGAGTTTGACAATGTTTTGATGGGATATGTTGATGATGGTGAGAGGTGAAACAGGATCAGAAGGGACGGTGATTTGTTGTTGTTCTTGAGCCATGATATAGGTAGAGCGGGAGAGGCGAAGTGGAGTGAGGAATGGTGAAAGCCAAGGAGGGGAGGGGAGCCGACGACTAGAGAGAAAAGAGAGAGAGAGGTTTGGATTGTGGCTTTGATACCATGTAGAAATTGGCAAAAATGAATAATTGATTGATATTTTCCATTGAATAATTTGAGATATAGCAATTCAAAGTTGAATCAAGAATGAAGAGAATGAATTAGGTAACTAAATCTAGATTAGGCCGTACCCTTAGATGTCCAGTCAACCGCTGCACCTCAACGGGTTTTGGGGAGAACCGGCTAGCCCCAACTGCAGGTTCAAGTGACATCTCACCCCTAACCATAACTCATCGCAGATTCTTGAGACGAGCAGTTTGAACCATGCGCAGGTTTTCACGCTTAGGATAACCGATGGAGCAAATATCATGTCAATTCATTGGATTACTATTCCATCTGATTCGACCCATGCAACTTACTAAGCAGAGCTTCTCACGGGTCTTCTAACAATCTAGTAGTTTGAACTATACTAGTTAAGCATATTGGTTTCTTGTTAATCGCCTTGGTAATTTGGAGGATTTGAATATATATATAAAAAATGGATCATAATCCTTATGCGCCCTTCAAAATTTCATTGAGCTGTACAGCAATGATGGACATCATGTTGCCTAACTTCCCGCAAACAACATAACTGCACGGAATTATAGTGTTCTCGGCACTAGCGATATTTAGAAAAAATAATGAATCTGGAAACACAATCATGAAGTTCATGATTCCAAAATTATTATTTAGGAGAGAAGAAAGAAAGAGCTTGAGGTTTCTACCTTAGATGTTGTTGGAGTTAAGTTGGCACGACCTCAGGCAAAAATCTCTTCACGTGTTTTTCAGCAGTCAAAGCTCCATTCACAACATGTTGATTCTATTGTTGGTAGACGAAATTTGGATATCTAGGCTTACTATTTTAAGTACAATATGATTTGGTGAAAATTTTAGAATGCGTAGTTGTGATTCAAGGTGACAAATTAGGAAGATCAGTTAATAATACTAGGCAGATTAAATCTGGAAGATTGTGCATAAATTAATGAATTTTCTATGGAAGGGAAATATTCCTAAACAGTGAATATGGAAGGGAATCCAACTAGCTTGATTGAAGGACTTTATGGAAGCCCAGTTAGCGATTGGTTTGATTGAGTAAGCAAGGAGCATTACGTCAAAGTTTCTTGGGTTCAATTCCATGGAGGATTATAAATGGAGATCACATCTTGATGAAGAGACGAGGAAAAAGCGGTGTGCAAACTAGAAGAAGTGTTTTTGCCAGGCATACTGTTTTTGAGGTACATGAGCTACGGCTCTCTTGATGTTGAGTAGATTTTTTATCTCTTGTTGAGTGAGATTGAGGGCTTGTATAGTCTAGATGTGGTTGGGGGGATAAGGGGATCTTATTCCATGTTTCATTATGAGAGAATTAGGTGAAGGCAGCGTTAGAGAAAGGGGGAGTCTTGTCTCATACAAGACCAACGGTAACCTAATTGAAAAATAGTGGAATTTCTTGCATCTGGGTTCTGCCAGCGGGCGTAGGCTAAATTTAGTGGTGTAACATTTCATGTGTCATGTGCCATGTATGTTGATTTATATTCTTATGTTTATCTCGGTGAAAATGAATACTTTATACGGATGGTTTGTAACCTGGTTCACCTAGTTATTCACCTCATGAGATTGTTGATGCACCAACTGACACACCAAGTCTGTTTATAAACAGTTAATTCTTTAAGATGTTCTTAAGTTGGTCCTTTGTAATAGAGACAATCATAGAGAGAATCGATAGTGATAGAGCCTTAGTGCTTATGTGGCCCAAAACTTCGGGGTCCCGTTGACCACCGCCAACTTTGAAACACATTGTGTCTCATATCATGAGACCCATACGTGAAATAAAATGGCCCATCCGACCCATACATCCATACTCACCAAAATATATATTCTATACAAAAAGGAGTTAATTTACAATTTTCTTTGATTACAAATTATCCAAAAACTGGGTCTTTTACCAAGATTTTTACAATAATACATAACAAGGCCACATATGGCCATTTCTTTGTCTCTAAGACCTCGGATGCGTCCCATCCCAGGTGAACCTTCAGTACCTGAAATAATTTTTCCCTCGACAAGGTGTGCGATGCCAAATGTGGTGGAATTATCCTACATGGGTTACTCCCGCTAAGTGCTAATGCAATGGCACACGAACATTCAAATCAAAACATACAAGTCCCTACTCAAATGTCTACATGTTATGGATGAGAATGTGATACGCCCATCCCCTCATCTCGAGCCCTCATTGACTCCCTCACGCATGCCTAAGCCATGTGTGAGAAAACACTGTTTCCAAAACAAAAGGTTTTTGTTCTTGAAAACATAATACAATTTCCGATAAAGTTCTATTGGACAACCCTCCGAGATGAATTGCTGGATATTCCTTCCGTAACAGTCATGGGTCCTCCTCCGAGATGAACCGTTGGACAACTCTCCAAGGCAATTCTTCGAAAAATCTTCGTCAGAGGAATTCATTTTAATGACCATGTTTCATGTCATGCACTCACACATATTACTCTAGGTTTCCCAGTGCATATGAAATGCAATATGCCATTCCACAACAATTCATGTTAATATATTAAGCATGCATATACTAACGGGAATTGTACACAATCAACATGTTATTCACTCATATGTAACACACAATTAAGCTCACCTTGGGCTCAATAAACAATCAGGAAGTCCATCTTATTTAGAGATCACACAATTAGCACCTGGCAACACCTGAGTTATATGAACAATTTTGGGGCCGAGGTTGGATGTTCCACGACCACACTAGGGATTTCAAACAGTCCTAATCTTTGGGGTAACATGGTGTTTGTTAGAACCTCCTATCCATCAAAATGGCTTTTAGCGAGAATAAAACAAGTAGGAAAATTTTTGCCTCCGGAGTTTTTGAAACTCCGCAATGTCTCGATGCCACCCAGCGTGGCGCTCTTGCGATTAGGGATCAACTTTGCTTCTTGTCTCGTGGGATTCGGCCCGGTGATCGCCGAAATCTAGAGAGGAAGGTGGACTCTCTCTTTGAAACACTTTTTCCTCTCTTTCGTTGGTCTCCCCCTCTTCCTCTCCACTAAACCGATTAGGAAAACTTGGTGAAGGACATCTTTCACAATACTGTTGTCCATTTCTCATTAGACGAGCGTAGATTTCCATATCACATATCTCTTCCATTCGTTCCACTCCCCAATGGCATGATGCCATGTGTCTCCTATGGTCCACACTTGAGCTCATGTTTGACTAGCTCACAGCCTGACATGTGTCTCATCTTGAGCCACTCGAGTTACGCCACGTGTCCCGTACCATCGTCCGTGCCTCGCGAAATGTAAAATTCCGACTGTCTCGGAATTTGACAAAATTCGACGTGGTAACTAGATTTTGCGAGACGATTTCAACGGTAAAGTTCGTTTTGTCATCTGAGATCTAGAAAAATTCGAAATTTTGGTAAAAATTACCGTTTACCCTTTTGAGGAAAATTAGAGTTTTCTCGGGTTCTGACAATATGTAATATTCCAAAAAAACAAAATTTAAGGGTAATGTTTCATGACTATCTAAGAAAAAGATAATCCACCAAGAGTTAATCTTAAAGATATTAAGGCAAGAAGAATTTCTAGTGTTGAAATATTTTGTTACAAATAGAAGGAAGTTAAAGTAGTATCATGGATGCCCAACCCAGATATGCTATATCATAGCCTTTTTTTTCCTCAATTTGAATTAAGTGAATCTTATCTCAAAGTTGTTGGAATAGAACACCTGAGAAACAAATGCTTGATTGTTAAGACATTTGATTCAATAGATCAAAACACAATTATATGGACATATCCAAGACACAACTCCTTGATTAATTCAGCTCTGAGAGACTTGGCGCAGTTCAAAAAAAGAAAAAAAAGAAAAAAAAAATCAATCTTTTTCTTTCTCATTTTCTCTCATTTTCTCACAACCCAAACACGACTTTTTTTTCCTTATCTTCTTCATTGCTTGCCCACTGCATCTACATATTTAAGCCTCCAAAAAGTGAGTAAATTTCTCTTTATCATTTCTACATTTTAGTTTGTACAAGTACTTGTTTGGGGTATAGATTACCTGTTTGTGGACTTTCATGGCTTGATTATTGTGAGATTTGGGCATGCTAATGGATAAGAAAATTTGTTCTTAAGTATTTCATTGAGCTTGAATCTTGTATTTTAGCTTCATTATATTAGGCCTTAATTTGGGATCGTGCTTAATCATATTTTTTGGGGGTTTAGCAGGTTAATATGAAATATCTTGGATTTATTCGCCCAAAATTTTAAGGATAATTTTTATTTTTTAACAAGGTTCCTAACTTTTGTTTATTCCAATATTCATTAAATAGATTTTTTTTTTTAATGAAAAATTTATTCAAAAACCACCTGGATCAAATGTAGATAATTGATCATTTGCTTATTCTTCAATCAATTCCAAAAAGGAAGCTTCAGAACCACCAAGACAACATACTAAGCTATGTTATACAGAAAAGCTAGATAACATGCTGGAAAAAACATCTATAAGAATTTTGAGAAGTTTCAGAAAGATTTGGAGAACTCAAACTTTTCATATGTGCTTTTAATTGCAAAAACAAATTCTCAATGATTGGATTAAGTTTCATAAGTTTCAGAAAATTCTCCCAATTGCTTTTGTGGCCTCAGTTTCTCCTCACCTCCAGGTAATAAGGTCCTTTGTTTTACATTTCTTGTTTCCCTTCATTTTATAAGATTTTGCTGCATCCGCTAATTTTTATATTACTTGGCCAGCATTCAGTTTTCTCTTTGGGATATTGAATTTTAGTTCGCAGATGAGGTTAAAGCATCAATCCACCAATCCGCCTATCTTCAGAAGACTCCAACCTAGGAAAATGAAATTTGATTTAGAACAATTACGATCTGTGTGAATGATTTCTTGAAAATACTTTAAAGTTTGAACAATTGCGTTCCGCAACGGGTACTTTAAAATCTTGTTGAAATTCAGTGGAGATTTAGATAAGATTCAGTGATTTTGATGACTTCGTCCAACTATTTGTTTTCTAAATCCTACATATATAAATGTTTCCTGTGGATGGTATAGATTATGGCCTCAGCCGGTGTTGCAGTGATTTGCTACTGGAACGGGAGAGTGAAAAAGGAACAAAATAATGTTGTTTATGAAGGTGCCAAGGTGAATGTCCTGCCTATTAGGTATTCCATGGAACTACCTATGCTGGATTATTGGACAAAATCTATGCAACCACGGCCATTGACAGAAGGAATTTCGAGTTAGACATCATATGATGATATCCAATTTCTTCACAGGGAGGGAGGGAGGAGAGGGGGGAGGAGGGAGGAGGAGGAGGGGGGGGAGGTTATAAACAAATCTCTATAAGAATGATGAGGGGTGGAACTTATGTTGGAAGTTCCCAGCAGATCTGGAGTGTACTGTATAGAAATATATTTGGAGGAAGAACCAGCACCCTTAAAGGCTGAAGCAATTGCTTTGCTAACAAGAGAGACTAATGGAGTGGAGGTTGGTGATGATGGTAACAACAATGGGGCGGCTTCATCAGGCTTTTCAAATTATTCTCTAAAATTGGCAACAAGAAATTGAAGGTATATATAGTTTTATGCTCTTTTTAAAACAGTGACTTCTAACTTTTTTATAATATTATTCCTATATACTTCATTCAAAAGTTTTTCTGGCGAGGCCGTAAAAAACCACCTGAATTAACTGTTGTATCCAAACTAATCAAATGAAGATACGTTTTTCAATTTATGGCCAGATGGAAGGACGAAAATGGGATGGCTTAAACGAGGATATTTTGGTGAATGTGCTGGGAAGAGTGGGAATGGAGTCATTGCTGTTGGATGCTCCCTTTGTGTGCAGAATCTTGAGTATAAGGCTAGCCGTGAACCTCAATGCAGGAAAATCTCATTTCCTAAATACATCAAACCGAATGATCTAGATTATATATCTGAAGATAATGAATGGGAGAATGAGATCTCCGAGAAGGAAATATCAAGGAAACTGGTCTGTCTCTGCATTCGTGAAGTTCATAGTTAACCGAAGCTGTGGAAATGCCAAAATCATCAAACTCCCTACTTGCTGCACGGTGAAAGCACTGGAGTATGTTGCAAACGTGTAAGACATCTTACCTTTTTAATTAATTCTAGTTCTGCATATGAATACTTGCCAACTTACAATTTTCAAAAATATATTCCATTAATTTAGAATTCTAGAAGTGGCTTTAGATGAAGTAAAATGTGATTTGTAGGTGTAATTAAAAGGTTTTGGAACGTTAGTTCATATTATCCATCTATCAACGCTATTATTCCAAAATATATGCAAGTGGAAAAAATTTGGACATACTGAGAGTAGGGATTTTACGTGGACAAATCCTACCACAGATACGTCTTCACTGCAACAACTTCATTTGCCTATCAGCTGCATATAACTATTTCCAGGAGATGATGCGCCTTCTTGTTAAACTACTTCCAAGAACTTAAGTACTTGGATCAACATGGAGGATTCATTGAGAAGGAAGATGTTGTGAGATGTGAAGGGCTGCAAACAACTTGTTCATTTAGACATCAGGGAGTGTAGGTTTTGTGAAGATGATCAGAGATATTATGAATACAGTTAATTATATGGATTTTTTTCTGAAACCATTGTCCCACTTTATGCAATGTAAGAGGAATTATCAGCCACTCTTATGAGTGTTGTAAAGAGTAAATCGATGGCAAATACATGTAAAGAATTAAATTAGCTTTCCTTTCCGCCTATAAAATTTTCATACAAAACCAAATAAAACTGAAATCCTCATTTTCATAAACGGGTGTTGAAGAAACCTTGTTGCTTCAAGTTGTTTAGTACAACTGTTTTTGGTTAGTTTGTTTATTGATATTGTAACTCATATAAAAGCTGAGTCTTGGTGTGAGTGAGGTTAGGTTGTAAACTGTACCCAGTAGTTTAATAATAACCTACTCACAAAAGCACTTATTCTTTTTTTTTTTTTTTGACAACTAACATTTTAGTTATAATGTAGTAAATTGTACCCACTAGGACTCAAACCCGGGACGACTTCTCTCTTTATACCTTGCCTTTTTTCAAAGGTTAGAATGTTTTACCACATAAACTAGCCATGATGAGGTAAAAACACTTATTCTTTTTTCATATGGCTAAGCGTAACGCTCCCCATATCATGGGAAATACTCAACCTTGAGTTCTAGAATGTTGAAAGTATTTTGTTGACCACCTTGTACGCTTGAATACTTGGATAGTAGGTGAAACCATCAAACCTTTTTGTTTAAATAAACAACGATTATATTTAATATTTATCCTTCCATTCCAGTTATTTAAGTCAAAGTCATTTTAAAAGACAATTTATTCTGATTGATTGAATATAATTAGAACTTCTTCTAAAAACTATAGACTCCATGGATGTTAAGCAAATATTTGGAGAGGGTTACATACTAATAACCCTTCTCTTTTTATTAGTGTATTGTTAAGCATTGGTGTGCTCCATGGATGTAATGATCACTTTAATGGTTCAATCTACGCGTGATTTGATTAACATTTGTACTCATCCATTTATTTTTTGATTTGATCTTTACTCATGCGTTTAATTAGATCTCATTATGCTTATACCTTGTTTAGGAATCAAAATAATTTTTTAGTTTTTACAATCAACACATAAATAGAAGACCAAAAAGTATATTAGTACAAATTGTAGATTTTTAGAAGAAAACTATTTGACAAGTGATAAGTTCATGAGTGATGTTTATTGCACGAATTCTATAGTTTTATTGGTAATATTAATGAATGGGTTGCATTCTCTCCTTTTCTCTCCTAGGGTTTCATCCTTAACCCTTCAGTTTCTAGTGTTTTCTCAAGTGATTGGTTAATCTCGACCAGAGCGCCTTCGGCCTTCCATTGCGCCAGGGTGCTTCGATCGAGAGGCCCTTGGCTTCACGTTGCCCAAGGCTCAGGCTGGAGAACTGCATTGACTTTGTTCCTTTTTTTGGACTTTAATGGTTCTCTTTCCCACTTCTCCTTTTCCTACATTCTTCTGTCTCTTTGCTGTCGTGTTCTAAGTCGTTGGCGTCTCGAGGGGGTTGTCGCGGTTGTAGACTCGTCCTATGCTTTTAAGATCTGACTTTATGCTTGGGTGTTGGTGTTTTGGGGTGGTATATTTGTGGTGGGGGATGCTCCAGGCTCACGGATCTATAGGCAGTAGTTTGGGTGGAATTTTGATAGTGGTCGTTTGTCTTGGGTGGTTGAGTCGCAGTGGTGGCATTGGCGTCTTGAGGGTTCGGCAGCTCGGAGGTCTGTGGCTCGATGTCCTTTGGTTTCAAGGGTGGGGGGCTATTGAATGGGGTTGAGTGGGGGTTGTGGTTGTTGGTCTCAACAGGGTCCAAGCGATGGTGATCTTCTTTACCAAGTTCCAGTTGATTATGTAGTCTTTTATTGCTTTTAATTTTTCAATGGTGGATATCTTTTAAATAGTTGGGATGGAGTCACCTTTTGGATGTTCCCTTTGTATGCAAGTCTTTGTTATAAAGCTACTCTTGAACCTCAATGCTGGGAGCATCTTATTTTTCCTTCATACATCAACCCTCATGATATATGGGAGAACTCATTGTTCGTTTTGAAGAGACGAGCGATAAAGTATCATAAAAAAATTTCTCTTGCATTAGTGAAGTTCGTAGCTAACGTAGGCTGTGGAAATGCCCCCTATCTTCACGAGGAAGAAGCTGGATTATGTTACAAAGCGAGTAAGGCATCTCTCTTCTACATTATTACTATGAAGAAATTCATCCTTTTGGTAGCAACTACAGTTCCTATATACCAATGCTTCCAAATCTTACAATTCTCAGAATTCCAATTAAGCGTCCTCGCGCCGATTTAATTCGATGTAGGTATCCAGTTTTAAGTATTTTAACATTAAGGGCAAAAGCGATTTATCAATCAACTCTATGATTCCAAATTTATCCAGCAAGTTGAAAATTTTGGAAATTTCTAAAAAATGAGTCAATGCTACTTGAGCGAAATCCCACCCGCGGGATCGGTCTTCATTGCCCACTGACTTTGTATTGCTATCGGCTCCTTATATGACATTGGGAGAGACGATGTTTCGGCATTGGTTGACTCACATCCAGAACTTATGTACTTGGATCTACATGGAGGAGTCTTAGAAAATGAATATCTTGTGAAGATATTGAAGGGTTGCAAACAACTTGTTCATTTAGATGTCAGGAATTGCAAGGGATTCAATGATGATGATGACAAGATATTAGAGCTTGCGAGGGTTGCTTCACATATTCGATGATAATGCTGATATACCTCATAACGAGTATTTAGATTTGGAATTTGATTAGTGATTTTGGGATATATGAATACAGTTGGTTTTTGGTGAGCTTGTTAATAAGCAAGAGCTGTTGCAAGAAACTCGCTTTTGCATGTGCCTCTTTATCTAATATAAGAGGAATTATATTTGGTAAATTACTCTTACCAAACATATATCAATAGTTTACAATTTTAATACATGTTATACAAAATGAATACCCAAAGCCACAATCTGGCTTTCTTCTATAATGCGGCCTCTAGCGAGCGTTGTCCATCTGATCACTCCGTGCACGAAATAGTGATCCCTTGACGGGTAGCTAAAGCCCGGTAGAGCGATTTCCTACAGGTTACTCCCCACCTAAGTGCACATGCATTGCGAACAAACACATTCAAGCAATTTCATGAACCTACTTGAATGTCTACATGACCCATCCCCGTGTCTCGAGTCCTCATCGACTCCCTCACACATGCCTAAGCCAACATGCGAGTAAAATAATCAGTTTTCAAAACAAAAGCTTTTTGTTCTTGAAAACACACTACCGAAATTCGGTAAAAATATTGGACTACCCTCCGAGTCGAATTGGTTGGAGAACTTCCCGAAACAGTCATGGTCCTCATCCTAAGTGATCTGTTGGACCGTCTCCCCAACCCAATTCTCCGGAAAATCGCCGATTCGAAATTTCTTTCCACAAACATTTTCAATTTCATATCATGCACTCACTGCAATATTACAGGGTGCGCTTGGAGTGCGTATGAATCGTCACCAATTCAAACACATTCATGTTAATATATTCACATGCATATATATTAACATAATTAAATCACATAAAGCATGTTATGTAAATTCTCAACCAATTACACCAAAATTGGCTCACATGGGCTAATTAACAAGCAAGCAATTCATTTTGAATCACTCCAACACCATGAAATTCACACAAATATTCACAGCACTATTCATGTGAGCGGTAAACCCCGATTCACGATTGTGATCACCTAAAATAGGAATTTTCTCCACTTTGTTCAAAGCTTTTGAGATAGAGTTTACGGCTAAAACAAGCCTCCTGCGTTCCTAACCATTTACATGGTTCTTAAACAGGATTAACAAGTAAGAAAAGATCCCTACCTCTTGGAGTTGTCGGAACTCCACCAAATCGGTATCCACGCGTAGCCCTCGCCGCATAGAACAACTTTACTTCTTGCTCCGTCGAGAACCGACGGTCCGATTAATCACAAATCTAGAGAGAAGGCACACATTCTCTCTCTAAAACCAGAAAATTCCAGCCATTGCATCCCCTTCACGTTTTTTTGGCTTTCCCTTTGAGAAGACAACTATTTGGCTTTTGTCTCATTCATTAAACTTACCATTAATACCATCTATGTCCTCAAGTCTTGGATTTTGTGGCGCTATCCCAGGCTGTAGATTTTAAATTATACTGCTGAAATGCGACATGTGTGTGATACGTGTTATAGGTGACTTTTGTCACATCACACATGTAATTTCACGACACCGATACACAGTGCCTCGGCGTGGTAGCTAGATTTAGAGGCGATTCAACGGTGAAGTCCGTTTCATCATCCGAGATCTAGAAAAATTTTGGATTTTTACTGAAATTACGATTTTACCCTTTTTCCAAAAATTGGAATTTTCTCGGGTCTTACAACATTGTTAGAGCAGAGAGGGTTGTGCTAAATTTTATGCAACGTATGAGTGGAATAGAAACTCAAACTAAGGTATTTTAATTTTCTATGACTTCTAAAATCCATGAAATTAGGAAATAAGGAGCTTCAATGAATGTTCCTCCCAAGGGCTTCTGAAATCTTCTTTGATGTGGATTGAAATGGTCGGGAAATGTAAATAAATGGGATTCATTTAAAAGCTAAATTCTTCAAATTTTTAAGATGTTCAATGAATCTCTTTATCCTTTCCAAGAGTTTTGCACTATTTTGTTATTAGAGTCAAAGAATAGGTCATTTGTTTGATAGAAGCAAGCTTGGAAATTTTAGATATACTAGGAATATGATTTTGATAGGTAATAAATACCTTTTTACTCGAACTATAAACTTCAGATCCCCACTCCAACCTTTTGCCACTTGAGGCAGGCTTGAACGGCTACTTAGAAGAATGTGATTAATACCTAATGTTTGTTAGGTATTAGGATAAGCAAGATTCATTTCCAAATAATGCAGTCCAGTTAGAACTGTTGATGTGTTATAATTGGTTAAAATCATGCAAACCTGAACTAATCAATAATTCTGTAGCATTTGGTTGTTAAGTTTCTTTAAATAGTCTTGTTCTCTTCAGGCAATGGCATATGCTGCACACCCTGCACTCATTTTGGAGACGAGGAAAACTGCTCCAAGTTTACGTTTGATGGATAAGTGGGCGGTATGGTCATTTATTCTCTCACCTAAAATCCTACTTGTTTATGTTCTTTTTATTTCTTTGTTTTGATTGTTGCTAACATTCTCGGGGATCTCAGGTGCGGGTATTAATTGGTGGAGGAGGAATCCTGAGAATCGGTTTATTTGATATGGTTCTTATAAAAGACAATCATATATCAATTGCTGAAGGTGTCACAAATGCCCTCAAATCGGTGGACTCATATTTAGAGAAAAGAAATCTTTGAATGGAGGTTGAGGTAAAGCTCCTGAACTCATGAGGTATCGTGTTCTTCTTCTTCTTCTTCATTTCTGCACTCTTCCTCTCCCATGGCAAAGGTGATGGCTCTTGTTCAAATTTTATATTGTTCATTTGCTACTTCGCTTATTGATTTTTTTCTCTTTTTTGGTGAAATGGATAATGCCTACTTATCTTGATTTAACCCGCCTTTAAAATATCTAAGAACATCTTAAGTTGTGTTTGGTTTCCGAAAAGTACTAAAAAAAGAAAAGAAAAACAAATGTTAATGAAAATGATTTTCTAATGTTTGGTTTCACTGTATAAATTACTAAAAAAATTAATTGTTATCAAAATTGGTTGAAAATTTATGCTTTTCTAAATTGTTTGCTCTTTACATAGAAGAGGAAAAATAAGTAAAATGAGTTAAAAGTAATGTATAAAAATAATTTATTGGCTTAAAGCTATTTTTTTCCTTTATATATATTTACTTTTCTTTGCTATTTCCTATACATTGTATTTTTCCTGACATTTGTTGGAAACCAAACTTCAGTGTTTATGTGTCCTTGCACAAACTTCATATTCATTTAGTGGCAAATTATAAATGTAATCAGATTAACTTTTTCACGGATTGAAGCTTGAGGACTATGGAGGAAATAAAGGATGTATTAGACTATGATTCTAAAACAAAAACTTCTTTATTTCGGATAATGTGGTTATCCCTCTTGGATAATAATTGATGTTGATGTGTGTCTATGCTTAAGGAAGGCTGTGGGAGCGTCGATGGGAAATTTAGAGGCCAGGAGTAAGCTCCATATCTTCAAGTGAATTAATTTTTGTTTTATTTCTAATTAATGCTTGCCATACTAGTAGTAATTTGCAAGATTTCTATGATCGCTAGTGTTATGATTTCTAATTCTGCTCCGAGTAACACTATGCTTGAATTTGAGGTGTCCCACTAATGTCCATTTTCCCATGATGCTTACCAGAGATTGTAGTTTATCTAGTTGAGGATAATTAGAGGCTTCTTTTCTGCGAATTGCATTGTGATAAGTTAACTACTAGGTGAAACCTTTATTTGGAGAAGTAGAAGGTTGTGGAAGTGGGGTGGCATACATAAAGAATCTCATATTCAAAATCATAATACTGTTAGTGCTCGGTTTTTATTCATCTGTAGTTATGCCATCACACATATGTGTAATTTCTCCCCTTGGCACATTAAGGATTTGTAGTTGGATGGTCACCAAAAATTCTGCCCTTCCTATTGCCACTCATGAAAGCCTTTACCTTCTTCATTTGGATTGGTTTATCCTTCTTTGTTTTTCTTGGAATCCTTATCATGAGCAAATGATAATGCTATCTTGACATTGCTCAGGGATATCATCGAGTTGCTAATGGTATCTATCGATTGCATTCTTTCAATTCCGGTGTTATGTTTTGTCTTTGTTCTTGTGTTTTTATTGACGAGGCATCGGGCAATGTGACTCTTGAGACAATACGAGGAAGTGGTCAAAGTGGAGTGACATACATATCTAGGTAATGATGCAACTCTTCACGGTTAACTTCCCAGTAGTGGTTTTAAGCCCGGGACTGATCAATTAAACTGGAAAATTTGTTGGATCACAGAGTTACAAAAAAAATTGGTAATTCAACTTCAAACAAACTGTTATATGGGCATGACATCTCTAATTTATGGTATATATAGTGTTAAAACTAAATATAACATGTAAAAAATTTTTAAACTTAAATCATACCAAAGATGGAATATAAATATATGTAATATTTCTTATTTTATTAAATAGTATGGTAAAAATATTTTTATTGCTAGAAGAAGATACATATTCATGAGTGAAGGTCCACCCCCTCTTTTTGGCACTCTTTTAATAAATGACCCTGTTTAGCTATGAAAAAAAATTAAAGAAGATTTGATCATCATTTAGCTTTATGCATATTTCAACAACTATGTATTTTATTAGCTTATCATCCTAATTTTATGATCTTTGACGAACTATTAAACCTCTTTATTTATAATTATATTACTGTTGTGTATTTGATAATATTATTTGATAATGGGGTTGTTGGAAATAGGCATCTTAAGAGTGAGTTCCATTTAAATTATGAGAGGATCATAGGTTGGTACTGCTTGGTAGCAATCATATATTCTTTTCATTATGTGTTCTTCTTACTGGAACTAAACCCCTCTAATTACTGACAAGGATGAATTTGTAACTAGGAATTGAATGCAATTATTTGGATTTGTAGACTTGATTGATTAACACTCTTCCCTCATCATGTTTTTAAAAAAAAATTTTAATTGAAAAAGCATTTCATATATAATTTTTTGCTCCTACTCAGCAGTGGATAGCTCACTCGAAATTGTGGTTTGTTTAACTCTTTCTTAGCACTCATGCGCACTACAATGCGTCTCTTACTTTCTTCTTCCCTCCATGGGTTGCAAAAACTCCCATTTGCTTTGTTTCTTCGGGCGAACACCTCTGTTACCTTTGGTTGGATCTCCCACCATATTTGAAGCTCATAACTTCTAGCCTCACAAGTAAATTTATAGATGAAGGCTTCTCCTTACCTTACATCTTTACCAATACTCTTGCCTATAGGAGAGTTGTTCCTGTATCCATGGCTACAAAACCGTTGTAGTTGTCTCCTACCTTTTTTAGGATTCCTCTTGTCCATAGGTGTAGAGGGAGGCCAACCACTTTGATACAAGCTTCCTTTGCTTGGTCTTTCCTTCCTATACATCCTACTGAAGGGTTCCACCATCTCCCCCTTAAATATGCCTTTTTCCCTGTGAGTGTGCCATTATAAAAGTCAAACCCACCTTTCCCCAACCCCCATAATTTCCCATTGTTTGAGGGCTCGAAAGCAATTTCTCATTGCCCTTCTGTAGCTGCATTTTTTTTAAAAAGAAAGAGTTCATAAAAAAAGGAATGTGATTTCCGATGAGATTTTTACCATAAAAAAAAAGTATACAAACCTTTAATAAAATTTGTATTAAAGGAAGTATACAAAACTGATTTGTATTTATTTTACAAAAAAGGAAAGAAAAAAAGAAAAAGATTCATTAGAATAAAAATGACTTATTTATTCTAAGAGAATGCACATTAAAGCCATATTATACCCATGGGAGTCGGAAGAGATTACAAAGGCATTATTAGGGCGTAGCTCAAGTAAAGACTCGACCAACTCATTTATATTTATATGTTCAAGGGGTGGTTATTGATTTTTCTTTAATCACATTTCTACCATAAGTTGATTGGTAAATTCGGTCAACTTCTCATTAGGAGGCAGTTTACGTATGTTCTTTAGTTTCTTTACGTATATTATGAATTTCCTTCAAAAAAGATATAACTAAGAAATAGCAAGATATTTGGGGGAAAAAGCCATAATATAACTAAAACACATTAACTAATGAAAGAAATTTCACTTGCCTAGGAAATATAATGTAAAGAGGTCGGAAGTAAACATATATAGGACTGGTAAATAAAGGGTTTAAATGATTTAAAGATGAAGAGATAAAGGAAAATGAATAAAAAATCTATTGGAAATGCGAAAAAGGGTAGAAAAGGCCGTTAATGGCATACTAGCATCAAACTAGTAGAGTTCTAAGATTAAGGAAGTGAAACAATACACCTTGTTGGCTGTGATTAGTGCCCAAAAAGTGCTATTTTGAACCCTATTTTTAATAGGTTGTGAGCGATTTTTGCGTACTAATTGTTATAGTGTGATTGACATGTTAGGTCCACTATTGCCCTTACGATCGCGTTAAGTACATTTTTGTAGTTTTGCAAGGGTGGAAGTGAATCGATCGTGTCAATCCAATCATAACAAAGTCGGGTTGATTTCCATCAATTTCATATGGTTTTCTATCAATTTTAGCAAGCCGGGAATGAAGAATATCAAAGCACGAAGAAATGGAATAGTGCAGTGTGAAGAGTAGCAGCAGGGAGCAATGGAACAGTAGCAACATTGATGAATAGTGCCAGTAGCGAATTTTTGCAGCGAAAATTCCAGCTCTTCAAACGGCCCCGTTTTTTGTTTTTCTCCTTTCTACCCTCATTGTAATAGTTTTAGTTAGGTTAGTTTGGTAGTTCACTTTGATTGTAAGGCTATATAAGCCATTGTAATACACTGTTGACCTAAGGAAGTTTTATTTGACGGAAGAAAATATGGGCCCCTGTTTTTGGCCTTCACTTTCTCTCTTCTCTCTCCTCTTTCTCTCCCTTTCTCGGCTGCAAACACTCCTCTGAGGATGACAACTCAGAGGATGGATGGCTAGACCTCTTCCTCCTTGAAGAGGAGGGCTATTGGGCAACGGTTTTAAGGTAAACTTTTGGTTCCCCTGTTTTTCACGCAGCAGGTTTTGACGTTTTGGTTCCCAAATTTGCAACTCTAGGTTTAAAGCTTTTTGATGTACTTTCTTTGGCCAATACTTGGCCAAACTTTAGGAGTTCGTGTATTCTTAGCTTTAGATACATGATATCCATTGGTGCCATTCACGAGCTACTAAAGGTGGAGTTAAGGGTTATATTTTCACTATTGATGTATCCTCTTTGATCAATACTTGGTAATCTTTTAGGGTTCAGTGGATGCTTATTATTAGATCCATTGAGATTCATTAGTTGCCCTTTACGAATCATTGTAGGATGGGTCAAGGTGATAGATTTTCTTGAACCATAAATGTGAAATAAATTCTTTCTATCAAGAGGAAATTATTGAGGTTTAGTTTTAAGTTAAATGATGATGCGGTTCGGGAGATGACTATATGTCATCCTCCCAATGTGAGAAATAGACAGGGACCTATAGGTTGCCTTAGGACCTCAAGCCAATAGCCCGATACTTGAGGAGTTCTTTTTTCTTATTTTCTTCATTTTTTTTTGCACGTAAGCCACCATACATGTTGTTTTACCAAAATCCCCTTTGTTTTTCATCAAACCTTAAAATCCAAATTGAAATTCACCATTTTTTGAATCTTTTACAAATCATGTGCACAAAGAAAACCCCATCCTTGTGTGTTCGACCTAGAGCCACTATCTTTGCGGTGGCTTTGCTCTGACAGTAGGAGAACAGGTTTATAAATATTGTTGATTCCGGAACAACCTACTTGGCCTAAATGAATCAAATGGCGCCATTGCCGGGGATGGTGCCTAAGTGCAATTGATGAGCAGTTGAACACTTGTGATCTTCATCACAAGTATTGGCGAATTTCTTTTATATTATTGTCAGTTTTTTTTTTTATTTCATTTCACTGTAAAAAAATAAATAAAATAAATTTCCTGCAGGACTATTTTTGGTGTTGTCTTATGTTGCCCTATTTCTACTTAATGATTGCATGTCCAGTGGGTTTGAATTGTGACCAAATGGAAGAGGGAGAACAATATAGCGAGTATTCAGTGGAGAGAAACCCTAGGGCATACATGTCCATGAGGGATTACAGAAACCTTCCATGGAAGAATCGTGACATGGGGAGAATCAGGCAAATAGGTCTATGAGGACTATGAGACCAGCTGGATGAGTGCACCATCCTAGTGTTTCTCAGCCATGCCTCATGCTTCTCCACATTTTACCTCAACTCCTCAGCCACCACAGCCACCATAGTTAATTTCTCCATTTGAGCAAGCAATACTGAACTTGAACAAACTAGTGGATAATTTCAAAGAGAGGAGCAGAGAATAGTGTGTCTAAGACGTGGGAAACCGACACGATGAAGCTCCCACTGAACAAAGGGAATTGGATGTGTTTTTCAAAGCCCGAGAAATTGATCGGGAATTTGACATCCTGCGACAATCTATCTCACATCGAAGGAGAATCGAGAAAAGAGTGCTGATTGACACCACGGTGGAGGCTTGATATAAGCGACAAGATGACAATCTCCCCATTCTTGGCATGGAAGGCGGTGGAAAGGAAACAGTGGAAGGGACCCAAAATCCTATCAACTAACCAATCCCCCATAAATTTGGATCCTAATACCCTTTGCTAAACCCAATAGTCCTGCGCAGTGCCGCATCGCCTTCACACGCATCCGCAATCCCGACCCAAAACTCACATTGCCCAGCCAAAATGACTGAACCTGCGCGACCTTAGCCTCAAGAAATTAGTGGCCTGTTGAGCCTGCTGCCACTACATCAAGAACTGGTTCATTGCATGCACGGCCCGATTGGTTAGTCTTAGTTCGGTTCTGACACCGAACCTCGGCGACTAAGCTCCACCAGTTCCAATAGCCTCTAAAGGCTTGAAGGCAGTTTTAAAGGGAGTCTTTCAGTCTCCCCCACTTTGTTTTCGAGTTTTCTTAGTTTATTTTATTTTATTTTGATTTCTTTAATTTTCCTTTCTTGAATTCTCTGGTACTAGGTCAATCTTTGTCTAACATTTTTAATTTTGTAATTTTTCTTATTTTTCTTGTGTTTATTTTGCGGGTTTTGGGTAATTTTTAGGAACAAAGGCAGCAGAAATTTATTGATCTTGCAGGCCCCGCGGCTGTAATTTTATGAGTTATGAGAATTTCGTAGCGTCCCCTTGTTCTATTTTGTTTTTTTTTTTTATGTACTTTGTTTATTTATTTGTCTTTTGAATATATATATATATATATATATATATATATACTCTCTCTTCAAAAAAATTTGTCTCTCACACAAAATTTAAAAATAAAATAAAATAAAATTTGTTTTTATTATTAAAAAAATTTCATATGTTTGAAAATTAAGCCAGCTTCAAGCGATGTGTTTGTTTTCATCATAGCTTTTTCATCGAACTCCGTTTTAGGCATTTTGGTACCGTTGGAAAGATTAGAGTGTAGAATACAAATATGGCTAGAAGAATACTTTTGAAATATTATGAATGTGTAATTTCAAAAATTATCCAACTGGTCGCTTTTTCCTCTCTTTTCTTCTCCCTAACTTGTTGTTGAAGCCCAAGCGAGGTGAATAAGGTGTGGAGTGGAAATCTTGCGAAGTCTCTGTCCAACAATAGGCCATCTCATCAGAGTGGCACTTCCTTCTCTGCTTTCCAATCCGAGCCCCATTGCGGGACATGAGACATTAGGTTGGAGATAAGCCGAAGGAAGTGGCTTTTACATTATGTTTTTTGTTTTTTTATTTTTTGAAATGACCCATTTGTTATGTTCAATGGCTTGCTGGTTTCTTTGTGAAAATTTGTTATACTATCGACACTTTTCAATTCAAATTGCACCTATATTTTTGTGGTTTTGCCTAACCTGCAAGTTGGAAAATTGAAACTTTGTCTAATCCTGTTGATGTTAGATTGATGCCATACCTAGTTGAGTGGATGATTAGTTGAATCCTTGTTGCTTTCGACCATTTTTCTTCCACCTTTAGCTAACCACACACTGTGCACATAAGGTTTCTTCAATAACCTAAAAAACTACCTAGCCTCCTAAGCCTTGCAATAACCTACACAATTCGTTGACCTGTAATAGGTTAAGGACTGATGAAAGAAAGCTGATATGTCTTCTAAATGAAAAGAAAAGAAAAGAAAGGAAAAAAGAAAAGAAAAGAAAAAATTGCGACGCTTTGCTGTGAAACTGAGCACGATTAAGAGGGGTATATGGTAGCCTTTAAAACGCTGGTGCCTAAGCCAATTGGTTGGGAGCCACCGACTTAGTGCTGTTACGGGTGGATGGGTGGAGTTTAGCCGAGTTGTAGGTGTTGGAGTTTAATTCGTGGTCAGGGGTCAAACTGGCGAAGAGTTGGTGGTCGAAAGATCCTCATGACGGTGCCCTAAGCCTTAATTGGTTGGGGTCATCGGTAGATCCGGGTTACATGGACTTTGGTGAGAATTCGATTCCTCGGCATTACACCCCTACAAACAAAGAGTTGTGGAATAAGAGTGGGTCTGATATATTGGGTTGATTAGCATGTGCTGGGTTGTGGCAATAGCTTGGTTGGGGGGGAAGTGCGGTTGGCGGAGTTCTTGTTGAGGGCCCGATCAAACAAACACTTAGATGCGGTGGAAGTCTACGGATTTGATTCACCAAGAAGGAAGCTCTTTTGATACTCAATTTTGTATGGCATTCATTCTGCCAAGATAGTTATTGGGCAAGGGTTTGTTAATTTTCATTGAGGTTAGAATTACTTCTTCACAACCTTTTAATTGCCTTGTAACATAATTTTGTTATAGTTTTATATGTTTTTTTTTTTTTCTTCTTTCATTGCTA